>JARFJB010001965.1:5632500-5667500 GCA_036346205.1 Vesta saturnalis | reverse complement strand
TAGATATGCTTTTATCTAATAGTCAACACCTGACTAACGATTCCGGTGGCGTAGCATTTACACTAACTCACATTATTTCACACACAAAAATTTCTCGTGCAAACTCACGTTCATACTTTATGAAAAATGCGTCCTACGCACAACACAAGACTGTATACGCCCAGTGTGTCAAAATAATCTCACACGACATAGGTCATGTTCCAATTGGGGTGGCCAGCTAGCTTTTTAATTGTCTTGAGCAAAATTCATTGCTAATCTGTGGTGGTAGAAGAGAGCACAAATTTGGACTAATTTTAACGTCATTTTATAATGCTGCGGTAGCAGTGAAGGCTACAGTGCTTCGTTTATTTAATTTGTCTTAAAACCTCCTGTTCAAGATACATTATTATTAAATACTTTGCGGTTAATTTTCAACTGTTCTCTTATTAAATTCTGTTATGGTTGTACATTTGCATTATTGATGATGACAATATAATTGTCGAAACATGTCGCTTTAAATTTACTTTAACTTTCAACAATTATAATGAAGAATGTCATAGGGAAGGAAGGTGTTACTATATTTCATTTATATATTTGTTAGATGTTAATGTAAGAACTGGAGGATTAGGGCGGTTAACTAATCACCGAAGGTTTGAGGTTGCGTTGTATAAATCTATCCGGATTGAAGGTTCTCTATTTTATTTTATATGTTGTTTTATTACCTTTTCTACATCGTTATAGTTATAACATGCTTGTAACAATCGGAAATGTTCATTCCGGCCTTTCTTATAAAATTTGGTAACGCTTAACTTTATTTAGCAAGAAAATGAAAGTTAAATTGTTAAAAAAACATGTATAGCGACATGGACAATATGCTGGAAAAATAAATTGGGTGTAACATGAATGTGTCAATTACCTACGACAGTGTACATCATATAAGTACTGTGGATTTACTTGCACACCAGATTTTAATCTAATAAATACTTGTTTTATACTAATTTCTACACAAAACGTTCTTTGACATGATTTTCTTGGAATAAGTTATGTCTGATAATAGGGAATGTGTTTCATATGTGTATAACAAGGTTTTATGCTCATGTATGAAATTTTCATATCGTCATTTACATCTCTATAAAATACATTTCAGGGTCATGAGAATAATCTACCTAAGCGTTACCTGCCGATAATCTACTTTATGCAAACAGGTTTCTTACGAACTAGTGTATAGAAGTACTTTACTTAAACATTATCTTGAGGCATCAGAAATTTACATCAGTATTAACACGAAGTATGACTATAAAATTGTGTCTGGATAATTTTAAGGTTTAGTTTTCACTATTGTAATGATTCTATTTCAATTTGCAGAAATTATGTAACTTTATGGTAATAAAGTCTAATTTACTTCAAGCTTTCTTGTCTTATTTAGCTGTATTAGTTGCACCTTAAGTTACCTTAAGAAAAAATAATGGGTTTGGAAAGAGAGGTGTGTACAGCGTGCCCAAGATAAGGATGAACAGCATGGGAATCTTGAAAACGGTAAGAGATACGAAGGCGGATAAATTAGAGAAAAGTTGTATAATTAGGGTATGTTAACATGTAGTTTGCAAAAGTTCATTATTGTTTATCGTTTTCGAGATTTAAAACAAAATGCGGTTTTTGGGTTTTCCTTTTTCGTAATTCCTTCATTTATTTTAAAAGATTTTTAAAAACTAAAGGTACTTCTTCATTGTCACTTTTTGAATTCTATTAGATCGCGTTTTTAAATTTTTTATTCGACGGTTCGTCTCCGAGAAACCATCATCAACTTTATTTTTTTATATCTCCGCAACCAACGAAACAACCTGTATTCGATAGTATTTTTTATTACGAATTTAACCATTATTACACCTTATTGTTTTCAAGATAATTTTTAAGAAAAATTCGTGTTAATATTAGTATTTGATAATATTTTTTTATGTACAAATTTAACAACTCCAATCTTTTAAACCTATTTAATTAAAGTTAAATAAATACAATAACTGTTCGAATAGGTTGCCGTTATTTCTAGACGCAGGGAAGCTCTCTTTATTGAAGAATTTAAAACACGGCTCTAGCATTCCTGCGAAATTGTATTAACCGATACCAACAACTGCTCTTCATTTTCAAAACTCCCGTCATACACTTGGTTTTTCAGGTAACGCCACAAAAAAAAATCCAACGGACTTAAATCGGGTGACCAGGCTGGCCAAGCTACTGCACTGTAAGTTACAACCCATTTTTCTGTAAACCGCAATGATAAATTCGGAATTTCATTTTTACATTTTTCATATGATATCAGTTAATATTAGAAGGATGTGATAAAATAACACTTGTTGAAAACTGTTTAACTTAGTTTTATTGCGTCGAGATCCTTGTTCTTATTTGAATTTTACGTATTTTAAGTTGTTTTTATTACCATTATTTCGTGTGTTGTTTTTTTTTTTTGGTTTTGTGTAGTTAATTTATAATTATAATTAATTAATAAGCGTATCTGTGGAAAGACGAAATTTTACAAACTAAGAAAAGTGCGATATGTTGACATGCTACATCTTGTCCCACAGAAATTGTGTAGTTACTGAGCTGATGTATTTGGATAAATATCCAGAACGAAGGAAACCTGGTAAATCCATTTTTAGACGTTTGGACTCTAATTTAAAAGAATTTGGTTGATTTACAAAACCTGTTCTATTCCGTCAATAACAATCTGATGACGAAAAAGCTAATACCGTTTTGCCGTTGTTGATAACCCTGAAATATCGACAAGACAAATTGAATATCGTATTGGTATAGATAATTCTACAGCACAATTCATTTTAAATAAGAATAAGTTTCAGCCATATAAATTTCGAATTTGTCAGAGCCTTACACCAGCTGGTCAGGTACGGCGAGCAGGTTTTTGCGAATGGTATAATCGAAAATGTGACGATGATATAAATTTTACTTTTAAAATAATTTGGTCTGATGAAAGCATGATAACCAACAATGGAATTTTCAACCGACGTAACAAACATTATGGGGCAAAACAATATCCTTATTTAAAAAATAGATTTGGACTTAATATACGGATGGTCATTTTGGGACGAAGAATAATAGGACATTTTATTTACCACAACAATTTAAATGCCGTACGATATCTGAACTTGCTAAGCACTGGATAAATTACCTCTAGCACTTGTTAACAACCGTTGGTTTCAAAAAGATGGTGCCCCAGCACATAACTCAAGAAATCTACAGGACTATCTGTCATTGCGCTTTACAGGATAATGGATTGGAACTTACAGTGCAGTAGCTTGGCCAGCCCGATCACCCGATGTAAGTCCGTTAAATTTTTTTCTGTGGGGTTACCTGAAAATCCAAGTACATGAGGGGAGATTTGAAAATGAAGAGCAGTTGTTGGTATCGGTTATGTCAGTAGTTAATACAATTTCGCCAGAAATGCTAGATCGTGTTTTAAATTCTTCAGTAAAGAGAGCTTACCTGTGTCTAGAAAATAACGGCAACATATTTGAACAGTTATTGTAATTATTTAACTTAACTTAATTAATAAATAGGTTTAAAAGATTGGGGTTGTTAAATTTGTACAGGGTGGCCAACTAAGAATGCGAGGTACTGTATCTGGGAAACTATACATCATAGAGGCTTGCGGAAAAAAAAGTTATTACTAAAACGGCCAATACAAAAACCTGGAAAATATTTTCATGTTTCTGAAATGGCCGCTAAGGGGCGTAACTGCAATCTTGAATCTAAAAAAGTGATGTTTCTGTGAATTCTGCTATATTAACGTAATAAAAAAATAACTGATCTTTGAAGTCGAGGATAACCTGAATTTCTTTTGTTTGGCACTTTTTGACGTATCTATAAAAATAAAGTGGTGGGGAGTATTCAAAGGTTTCCTTAAATCACCCCCCGTATCTTCGAAACGGCTAATCCGATTTTAACAAACTTGGGCGCGTTGAAAAGAGCTTTTCTTGGGCTACAAATGTCAAAATAATTGAAGTTTTGTTAATTTCACATGTCGTCGCTAGATGGCTTTTTTCGACATTCCGACAGAAACGGTTAATTTTCGCAAAAAAATTAATTGCATTGCATTACTTTTTTTCATGAACAAGTAGCTAAATGATGCCTAAATAAGCTCGCGAAAACCGCATCTCGATATCTTGTTCCTAACCTAAAATATCGGCCAAAGAAAACTTTATGCGAAAATTTCTTAAATTTTTATTTTTTTTGAACTATATTTATATATGTATAATATATAAAATATATTTTTTTGGAATTGTTTCTATTAAGTAAGTTGTGGCCTTAAAAAGGACCGATTTAAAATAGGAAGGTTTTTAATGCCCCCGTAAATGCTGACCATCACGCTCTAGGCATTGCTGAAGCCTCTCATGACTAGACAAAACTGCAGCATCAATTTCGGCTCTGAATAGGTTACCTAGAAATTGCGATTTTAAATGTTTGTAAATTTATACACTAGAATAAAATCACCCTTTTTGAAATTACTACGGGCAAGTAAGCAATGCTAAAAGTTATACGAAAGGCCTATCTTTGTTTGTTTAAATGCATATTCACTATGGATATATACGAAAAATACAATTAATAGAAGCAGGCAATGGAAACAGATACCTAAACAAAACATACATAATCCTCAAATTGTCAATAGTTGTCAATGCTTTCGCGTTACTTTGAGCAATTTTTGTGCTTTCAAGATGCGTTTTACGAATAATGAAGCTGTTGATATGCTTGCGGTTTATTTTGAATGTCTTCAGAATGCTGCAGTAGCTAAAAGAGTTTACGCGGCTCGATATCCAAATCGGCGTCCTTGCCTCGTAAGAGTTTTTCCCCGATTAGTGGCGAGCTTACGAGCCAATGGTAGTTTTCGGCCTACGTTTCAACGGCAAAGAATTGGAAGAACACAAGAAAATATTAACCGTGTACTGGGCTATATTGAAGGAAATCCTCATGTTAGCACAAGAGCATTATCCACTGAGTTGGGCATATCATGGACAACGGTTCAATATATTTTGAAGGACCATAGGTAAGTTCTAATGGCCATCAAAATATATAGGTATTCGTTTAAACTTTTTTTAGTTACTTTAAGAATGCAACCATATCATGTCATTTTGCATCAGGCCTTGAAAGAGGAAGATTTTGATCGAAGGTTAGACTGTTGCAATTGGATGCTAGGCATGATACGCGAAAATAGAGAATTTTTATTTCAAATTCTTTGGACAGATGAAGCCCACTTTCAGTAGTGACGGGAGAGTCGAATGTGCACATTATGCATTATTGGTCTGCAGAAAATCCTCATTGGTTGCGTGAAGTTCAGCGCCAAGGACGTTGGAGTTTAAATGTATGGTGTGGCATACTGGGAGGCAGAATTATTGGGCCATATTTTTTCGAGCAACCCCTAAATGGCAATGTATTTCTTGACTTTTTGGCCAATCAATTACCGTTGTTGTTGGAAGGTGTGTCTCTGGAAACAAGGCAAACATTGTTTTTGCAGTTGGATGGTTGCCCAGCACATTTTGCTATTAATGTGCGAGAGCATATTAATGCAGTATTTCAACAGCGGTGGATTGGTAGAGGAAGTCTGTTTCCATGGCCTCCGCGATCGCCAGACTTAACTTGCCTCGTTTTTTATTTATGGGGGTGCTTAAAGGACATCGTGTTTCGGACTCAACCTACTAATAGAGAAGATATGAAAAGCCGGATTCGTAACGCAATACGTAATATACCGAGAGCCAAAATTGAAGCTGCAGTTTTGTCTAGTCATGAGAGGCTTCAGCAATGCATAGAGCGTGATGGTCAGCATTTCGAGCATTTACGGGAGCATTAAAAACCTTCATCCCTTAAAACGGCCCTTTTTAGGGCGACAACTTACATAATAGAAACAATTCCAGACAAATATAGTTAAAAAAAATAAAAATTTAAGGGATTTTCGTATAAAGTTTTCTTTGGCCGATATTTTAGGTTAGGAACAAGATATTGAGATGCGGTTTTCGCGAGCTTGTTTAGGTATCATTTAGCTACATGTTCATGAAAACAAGTCATACCAATGCATTTAATTTTTTTGCGAAAATTAACCGTTTCTGTCGGAATGTCGAACAAAGCCCTCTAGCGACGACATGTGAAACTAACAAAACTTCAAATATTATAACATTTGTAACCCAAGAATAGCTCATTTAAACGCGCCCAAGTTTGTTAAAATCGGCTTAGCCGTTTCGAAGATACAGGGGGTTATTTAAGGAAACCTTTGAATACCCCCGACCACTTTATTTTTAGACATACGTCAAAAAGTGCCAAACAAAAAAAGTTCAGATTATCCTCGACTTCAAAGATCAGTTATTTTTTTATTACGCTAATATAGCAGAATTCACAGAAACATCACTTTTTTAGATTCAAGATTGCAGTTACGCCCCCTAGCGGCCATTTCAGAAAGTTGAAAATATTTTCCAGGTTTTTGTATTGGCCGTTTTAGTAATAACTTTTTTTTGCGCAAGCCTCTACGATGTATAGTTTCCCAGACACAGAACCTCGCATTCTTAGTTGGCCACTGTACATAAAAAATATTATCAATTACTAATATTAATCCGAATAAAATACTCATAATGTTAAACCATGGTTAAATTCGTAATAAAAAATACTATCGTTGGTTGCAGCGATATAAAAAAATAAAGTTGATGATTGTTTCTCGGAGACGAAACATCGAATAAAAAATTTGAAAACGCCATCTAATAGAATTCAAAAAGTGACAATGAAGAAGTACCTTTGGTTTTTAAAAATCTTTTAAAATAAATGAAGGAGTTACGAAAGAAGAAACACCCAAAAATCGCATTTTGTTTTAAATCTCGGAAACGATAGACAATAATGAACTTTTGCAAACTACATGTGAATATGCCCTAAATTATACAACTTTTCTCTAATTTAACCTTCGTATCTCTTACCGTTTTCAAGATCCCCATGCTGTTCATCCTTAGCTTGCATTATAAGTATTTGTCTTATGGATATTAGCAATTACGGAATTCTAAAAATTGATAATGCGGAAGAAATTGACCATGTACCGATTGATGTTAGTCAACCATTTATGCATAAATAAATGTTTAAGATGGAAAGGAAACGCAATTTGTGTGGAATCGAAATAATAATTTTTGCTAGTAATAATTTATTTTCTTTTAAGTCTTGCATTACTGATTTCAGGTTAAATGTTTACATGGATATAATTAATTACTTTGAGACGAGCAAAAACACATAAAAGTAAAGAAATGTGTATTTTATGCAATAAAATCAGTAAAAAAGTTTCATTTCCGTTTCTGGTGTTGCCATTGCCACCTGTTACTGAGTTATACAGAAATTTAAAAAAAACATTATTTGTTATTTATGAGCATTTTTCACGTTTAATATTAAGAATTCTTGCTTTAACAACCGTAAATTGTTTTAATTAAAACGGTGAAATATGTTTTTACGTTAATTATATATTTCTAATAACATTCATAAATGACCATCCCAACTGTCATGTTTATAGATACAAATCATGTGGCTAATTTTAATTAATTACCATATCAATACCAAAATTGTAATTATTCACAAGCGAAGCACTGAATTACTAGTGAATAATATACTACCTAAAAAATAAACTAGAAAATATAAAAAACAAGTATATTATGATTCAAGATTGGTAAGTACCAAAAGTTGGGGAAACAGGATCCGAAAGTTTGCGTTTTTCTCATGTTACGAAGGTGATTGAATATCGTATATATTTTTTTTCGGGACCGCCATTAAAATACAAATATTTCGCTGCTAACAGTTCAATTAGTAGTATAATACCACCCTCTTTAGGCATTTCATTTGACACCGATCATCATTTCAAAAAAAATGTCGTAACCATAACAACGCGTAAAGTGATTTGATGTCAGTGAAATCTAACTGTCATATTAATATACTTTTTATTTTTTACACAAATAGATAAAAAGATTCTCTCGAGTGGGATCCGAATCCACGGCATCATGTTATCTAGATATGAACTTTAACCAACTGAAGTAGTAATATAAGGGTGATACTGAATCAAATTTTGTGGGAAAATTAGATTTCAAGGTCAAGGTCACGCCGCCCTTCGCCGGGAAATTTTATTTTTCAAGGTCACGCTCCATTGTTCAAGCAATTCTTGGAATTTGACCTTCTTGACTGAATTGAGTCAAGGTCATGTGTTAATTCCTAGAATCAAAGTTATTACAATTCTTAGAAATCACTTTTCAAGGTCAAAGTTTATACACCTGTAGGGGCAATTCCTAGATATCTAAACATACGTGGAAACATGAACGGGTTGTTGTCTAAAAAGTCCGGACTGAATCGACCTGTCCAAACAGTATTTTTTCTCTGGGAAGCGGCTACCGCTTCTCGGAAACACTACCTGTGTTGGGAAACAGACCCCCGTTTTTGACCTATTTCGAGCTGTTTTTGAGTTGTTTTGACCTGTTTTTGGGAAACATTCCCCCCATTTTTGACCTGTTTTTGGGAAACAGACCACCATTTTTGACCTGTTTTGAGCTGTTTACTACCGTTTCTCAAAAACAGGCCAAAACAGCTCAAAAACACTCAAACAGCTTTCTGTATAACAGCTCAAAAACACGCTTCCCAGAGAAAACATGTCAAAATACCGTTTGAATAGGTGGATTTAAAGCGTACTTTTTAGACAACAACCTGTTCATGTTTCCAAGTATGTTTAGATTTCTAGGAATTGCCCCTGCAGGTGTTTAAACTTTGCTCTTGAAAATTGATTTATAAGAATTGTAATATACCAATAAATTTTGACTTTGAAGAGCTTGACTCAATTTAGCAAATACAAGAACCATTTAACCTTGACCTACTTTTACCATAGCCAACAATATGTCATTCTTCATGTTTCCATGAACAGATTCTATATTTAGATTTCTAAGAATTGTAATATGATACCCCTGCAGGCCAATTAACCTTGAAAATGAATTTCGAAGAATTGTAATAACTTTGGTTCTATGAATTAACACATGACCTTGACTCAATTCAGTCAAGAAGGTCAAATCCTAAGGATTGCTTTGGACAATGGAGCGTGACCTTGAAAATTTAAATTTTCCACCGAAAGGGCGCGTGACCTTGACCTTGAAATTTAAGCTTCCCGCCAAAATTTGATTTAGTATCACCCCTATACTACTAATTGAGCTACCCAGAGATTAGAATTCATTCAAATTATAATTTATACGTTAACTGGTTTTTGAATTAATTTGTCATAGATACATTCGCTATTTGTGCATTTGTTAAGTGAGTTCGCATCTGGCTAAGGTTTTACATCTGACGTATAAATACATAATTTGAATGGAATTCAAATTCAAAATTTAATCGGTAGCTCAGTTGGTTAGAGTTCATGTCTAGATAACATGAGGTCGTGGGTTCGAATCCCATTCGCGAGAATCTGTTTATGTTATTTATGTAAAAAAATATTATTGAAAATTCGTAATTAGTAAACTTTTCATATAATATTTATTAATCAATTTTTCAGAAAGGTTTTGACCTTTTTACTCAACAACTGCGGTTCCAGAAAAAATATTGTATGCTCCTGGGCAATAAAGTTATTTTTTATGACTTTGCGGTTTATTTGCCTCTGCTCCACATTCCTCTTAAAAAATCAGCTTTATTTCCTTGACACGTAAACTAGTATTGTGCTATCGAAATCACTAAAGAAATGAAATTTTATAGTTGTTGATTTATACTATTTCGTATCTGCATAATAATAGAAACCAGAATAAAAAATAATGCGTGTTATCAAATTCATTTATATGAATTTAAAATGAAGCCCCCTTTACATGCAGCTCACTTCCGCGGCAATGAGCAGGAAATTGGGAAGGGAAGTGGGAATATGTAATGTAAACACGTCGCACGCGGTGCCATCGATCATGCCACTGCCGCTGCCGCATCGGATTCGTCACATAAATATCACAAAAAAACACAAAGTGCACGATGCGAGGAAAAGGATAAGCGAACACCTACAAAATACCCCAAGAGCTTTTAATGGATTAATATAATTTTGCAAACTCAAAACACATAGTGCTGTCGCCGCTAAAATTTCTACGTCCTCCATGAATTGCTGTAGAATAAATGCGGCGCGTAAGCTGTATGTAAACAGTCACGTGCTTCAAAGGCTGCCGTGGAATTATTCAAGGCAGGGCAGCGGCGTCGCGAGTAGCAGCTGCAGTCGCTGCATGTAAACCCCGTATGTTAAATAATCGAATATGGAACTTAGTTGCCGAGATAGGGCCGAGGCGAATAAACCAGTTGAGTTTTAAAAAGAATACTCACTGCAGATGCTTCTCACATTTTCTTTTGAAATCGGAAGTGGGGTTACGTGTTACAATTGATGTTTGTCATTAAATTAGCCAAAATGTACTATTTTTATTGTATAAAATACACATTACAGAAAATGTCACCTTTCGTGGTGCTCTGCGACATATTTACCACCGTATCATTTACCATTTCTTCGAGTTAAGTGACATGGAATTCATTCCTTCAAAAAATTGTGTGTTTAGAAGAATGCTTAATTAGAGAAAATATTAAAGAAAGTTGTTTTTGTTTTCAATGAATTACAACCCAAACTGACATCCCAGGCTACCTTAAATTAAAAATCGAATCACTGCCGAATTTGATTTATTTTAATGACGATTTCGAAATATTATACTAAAGAACTAGTGCCATAAGATGCGTGTAGAAAAGAGGCCACACGACGATTAGTTTGACTAATGTGAGGGTTCACATCTATACTAAATTACAAGGGGGCACTTATGACAGATAAGTACATGTCTCTAGAGATCAAGGTTGTCAAGGTTACGCTAAGGTAATGTCTAATCAATGTCAGGTCAAGATCAGATTAAGGTTAAATCAAGGTCATCTCATGGTCAAGGATATCTATCCAAGGCAAACCCACAAGGTCGTCCACTTAATCTAGAATCAAACCTACTAGTCGAGACACAAGACGCACTCGTAATTCCTTGAAGGATCTAGCCAAGACTCATTCAGAGCCCTTGTCCTAGCCAAGAAGCAAACCCCGGATGCATGACTCATTGATCGTTTCAAGTTCTTAGCCAAGAAACATACATAGGATCTAAAAATAGAAACGAAATTATCTAAAGAAACGTATGACTCATGTCTAGATGTCTTACAAGTTATAACCTGTCGGATAAAAATAGATTCACGTGTGGCGTTATTGATAAACAAGCAGCAAATATGTAAACGGTGCTAGTTAAAACAAAGAGAGAAAAGTTTAACTCACAATTATTTACGCACGTACCAAGATTGATACCGGCAAATTTTTAAGAAACAAGGGATATATAAGATAAGTGCGTCTCTGCTGAAGTGAAAATACGATAGAATGATCTTTTTGGTCTACAAACGAGACATCTATTTGTATACCCTGTACACTCGTCAGCTGTTCTGTATACAACCTGTTATCTGTTTTTTGTACACCCATGCCCTTCTCTGTACTCCATATATAATATGTGCCTGTTTTATGTATGCCCATGGCTTATTAATCTCTTGAATAATAATTTATGTCAGATGGACGTTTAAACTTTCATGTCAGATGGAGGTTCATGCACATCTAAATGCTAGCTTGAAAAAAATGTCAAAGCCACCCCCTTCTATACAAATATGGATAATACAGTGTAAGCATTTTAAGTCTTATTTAATTTTTGAGGCTGATTTGACCTCAAATTAAAAACTATGGAGAAAAGTTATGTAAAATTAAATCATTTTTAACAAAATATGTCTAACATTTTCTTCTAAAAATATTTAAATTCCACCTTAGAAATTGTTTGCCGTCAAATTACCCGTGGTATCATAAAATTGTATAGAAATTGCCGTCATGCATTCCGGGAATCTTTAGATATGCTGGATTCAAATAATTACTTCTATTTTTAGATATCCTTGAAAGACGGATTAGTCATGCTTTTATTTAGATAATCTCATTTCCAGGATACATTTTTAGATAATTTGTTTTTTGGCTAAGGCCTTCAAGAGATTACTGAGCCATCAATAAAATAGGTAACACGTTGTACATGTTGTACAGAGAACGAGTGACAGAGTGTACAGGGTGTACAAATAGATGTTCTGTTTGTAGACCGAAACGATCGCGCTTGTCTTAGATATCCCTCATTTCAGATTCTTGCCTCCTCGATAGCTCAGTTGGAAGAGCCCCCCTCTGGCAAAGTGGAGGTCGTAGGTTCAAGTCCCACTTCAGTTAATCTTTTACTGTAAGTTAATTTTAAATAAATACAGTTAACGGTTATTATATTGAACTTCTGTTCATTCATTAAAAACCATTTATATATATATATATATATATATATATATATATATAATATATTTCGCATAAATTAAAGTCAAAGGTTTAACACAGCGCGTTGTGGCATTCTTAACTTTCAAAAACTGCTTGTACACACAAGTGAGCTGAGTTGAAGTAGTTTACAGCCCGGCTATAAATTTTGGATTATAAGTAAAACGGTTCAACACTTTTTCATTCCTGTTTTCACCGATTGATAGCATATTAATTAAAAATGTGCATCCACCATTTCGATATTGATCACATGAAAAAATTTGCAATTGACGATCTATGGTGTTATGCGAAAGCATCTCTCGAGGAGATTATATATATATATATATATATATATATATATATATATATATATATATATATATAGGCCGCCATAAATAAATGAATAAACGAAGTAAACGCGGATGTATTTTAATGAAATTAGAAAACGTGTATTTTATTCCTATTAAGAAACCATGAAAATTTCAGCAAGATACAATAATGATTAATAAAGTAATCATCGACAATGAAATAAAAACTCTTTCTTTTCATTTGACATTTACTTAAGTGTCAATGTTAAGGATATTTGTAAGCTTAATAAATAAATACATTAAAGTTGAAATAATACCTCCTATACGACACCGTGCAAAGTTCCATCAGTGAACCGAGTTTGAACGTGGCAGCATAATCGGTCTACAAGAAGCCAGATTATCAATTCGTGATGTTGATCATGAAAATTGTGCTCTTTGGCTTGTAGCTCTTCCGGATCGTTTTTCATCGACAACGGAAATTGGTGATAGATGGAGCGGATTAACTGATCATCAAATCTTCTTATGATCGACGTATCGAAAAATTCGATCTTTTGGGCTCAGATCATACCGACCATTCCTTTGTTTACCTCTAACTCCACGCCATCGTACTGTATGGCGGCAATGGTGTAACGAGAGGTTGCCTAGGAATGTGCAATGGATTCGAGTCATCTTTAGTAACGACTCTCGATTTTGTTTATGGGCAGATTGGTTAGAAGGCGTCCTGGAGAAAGACGCAAGTTGCAGTTTTATGTACAACGACATATTGCTCTCATTATAGATGTGATGATCTGGGGGGGCTATCTGCCATGCAAGCAGATCTCCTCTAGTAGTTATTGAGGAACATTAAATGCAAATTAGGACTTTAAAAACATTCTTGAACCCAGTATCACTGCCACATCTGCAAGAAGAAATAGAAAATCTAATTTTTCAGCAAGATAATGCATGGCCGCATACCGCAAGGGTTGCTATGGAGTTTCTAAATACTGCTAATGTTGATCTGCTTCCATGGCCTTTAAATAATTTAAATCATGGCGTGCAATTTGATAACACTGAACAACAAATTTTTTAACTTTTGGAATGTTTCTGAGATAAAAATGCTTGATTGTTGTGTAAAAGAATATATTAAACATAAAAATAACTAACTATAAAATAAATTTTGTGGTTGTACTTAAAAACAAAATTATGATGTTTTTTGTCGCTTTACTTGTCGTACATATGTGGTTACTACTCTTTCGTCGAAGATTTCAGCAATAATCCACCAACATTGACAAAATACGCCTTCCACGATATCTTTTCTCCATTTCAACCATGTCTTGATTAAAGCGTTTGCCATGTTTATTGCTGAAATCGCCACAGTTTTCGGAAAAAAATTCAAATACAAACTTAAAAAGTAAATTTTTAATGTCATATCATATCCCATTTTTAAAAGTTTCTCTACATATGTTTTGTAATTTCTGCCCGACTCCTTTCAAGCCAGTAAATACCCCTCGAAATGCCTGCTTCGTCCTCCTTTCTTGACTAGTGTGAATTCCGTCAAACACTTGATCTCGGAGTAACTCTTGAGTGTTGGCCCCAGTAAAAATACTCGAAGAGGAAGAAACTAAGGCCTAATTTTATATCTAAAGGGGGTATTAAAATTCTGTCCGTTTCAATAAGTAGAGGATTTTCTACATTTTTCACTTCAGGACTTCCACGAAAAGAAAACAGGAAAATTTTATATACCCCAATTGCATTCCAAGAAGGAGAGCAACAGCTTTTAGATCCGAACATATTCTCTATTTATACTATTCATAGTTGAGATCTTCCAGCAACAGTAAGTCCTTCCTATCTGTCGAATATCCAACGGGAATTGATGCAGAAGGTTAGCATTATGGAGAAGCACTGCTTTTAAACTTGTTTTAGATAAATCGATAGACAATCTCTATTCGTTTGGAATCTGACTTATCTTACGTGCACCAAAAAGCCTATCAATAGATTTTCATGTTACTAAAGTATCACGCTGATCAAAGGGTGCTAATTGTATTTGGCGATCTCTTAATGTTGTTATTTTTGACATTTAAAGTTAAGGATACTCCATTGTCTTAACTTGGAACATAATACTGCCTTGGGGCTTTGGCAATTCTACATTTTATGAATTCCCAATCGGTGAAGTCTCCGTCAGAGGAGACATTTTCTTCCACTTCTGTTTGCTCCTCTACTTCTTCTTCCTCTTGTTCTTGTTTAGTTCTTAGAAAATATTTTAATAGAGGTGTAGGAGCCAGAACATCTTTATTATGTTGAACTGGAAGTGATGAAGACGAATTGTCAGGATATACGATTAATTTCTTCCTTTTTCGGTGTTGGTGTAGGGCAAAAATAGTAAACGACGACGTAAGGATTCTCGCCAAATCATTGAGAGACTAAATGGCAATGATCTATTTTCACCTAATGTGGCTGCGTCTAATCTAGTGTAACTAGTTATACCTTGTCAGTATTTGTCACTTATATATTATATATATATATATATATATATATATATATATATATATATATATATATATATATCACGCCTGACGAAGGACAGAGTTTCTGTCTGAAAGCTTGCGAAAATAAATAAATAATTTTACTCCAATTTTAAAGAAAGCGTTAATTAAGATTTTACTTGAACAGTATTGGAAGTAACAATAAAATTTCTATATTTTATTTTAATCGAAATGAATATATAACGTATCGAATGTGATTATGTTCAATAATGGCTAAATTACAAAAATCTTGTATAAAACACGGTGGGAAATTATTTTATTTTTTGCGCTAATTGTGAGGATTTAACCACGAGCGTGGTGAGCGGTCGAACATATCGCTTATTTGGTAACTTGTTACATACATACCTATTAAATACTTAAAAAGGAAAGTATTTTTATTTAAAATTTTAAGCTTAATATTTTTCATTAAAAATTTTTCTTTATTTCAGATTTCTGAAAGAGAATAAGCTGTAGGTTTCAACAGAACAGGCTCATACATTCAAAGTAAAGAGGTAAGAATATTTAAAATTTATAGTAACATTTAAAGCAATTGCCTTTTAATAACTAGCTATTAAACGCAATTAAAAATTATGTATTATTACTTTTACATAAATACATATATACATAAATATAAAGTTTACCTCGAGTAGGATTTGAACCTAAGGCATGTACTTTGCTAGGGTTCCGCTCTAACCAACTGAGCGCCAATCGATAAAAATTTTGTCTATGTATGTAGAACTGATGTAAATTCTAAATATAATGAGAGTACAATCAAATTACTTATATTAATGAAATGTGAGCTTGCAATATCGCAAGGATTCACACATACCAAAGCATCTTGACTAGTATTAAATTATTATAAGTTTATGATAAGTTCTTATTATAAGTTTTTGTTAGGAACGTATTAACTCAGCTACCTAAACCGTTTCTGCTACTTGGAGATTGTAATGCCCATAGCCCGTTTGGGGGATCAGAATAACAACATAGTCATGAAAAAGTGATGGAAACTTTATTAGATACGACAGACATGGCCCTTCTAAATAGTGGCAGGCCTACTCATGTTAATGCGAGATCCAACTCCTTTCGGCTATAGACTGAGCTTAAGCTGTCATACATAGCACTGCAGTGTGAATGGTCACCTTTAGAAGACTTACACGGAAGCGACCATTTTCCAGTAATACTATACACACAAAATGCAAAATCCCGATGGGCACTATCAGACAAGTGTCATTTACACCAAGCGAATTGGGAAAAGTACAAAAACAACACAATCCCCAATAGATAACGACCCACTAGTAAATAGCTTTACAGAAAGGATAATTCAAGCAGTAGAAACGAGCATACCTAGAAGTGGGGTAAGAATAAATAAACCTCCAGTCCCGTTGTGGAATGAAGAGGTGGCAAACGCAATTCGAACTAGAAAAACGTTTTACGTCTGTTTATAAATTGTCCTACCATGGAAAATTTAATTAATTTCAAACAAAAAAGAGCAGCGGCCAGGCAGAAAATACTAAAAGCGAAAAGGCAATCTTGGGCAAGCTACGTATCAAACGTGAAGGCCCATACACCAACCACAGATATTTGGAAGAAGATAAAAGCAATATCTGGTAAAACTAAACACTTATCGGACCTGAAACGACATGAGAACGGCGTTTTAATAACCGCACCGACGCATTTAAGTGAAAAATTTGCACAACACTTTAAAAGGGTCAGCTCTGTAAATAACTACTACGAACCGTTTAAAAGTAGCAGAATGGCTAGGGAAATAAGTCTTACAGGTACGGAAAACCAAATCTGTGGATACAACGCTTTGTTTGTAATATAGGATCTAATACTAGAACTAAAAAACGTAAAAGAAACTTCTCCAGAAATTGATAATATTGCTTATGCAATGATAAAAAAAAACATGCCCAAGTTGCGCTAGACCATTTACTTTACATATGTGGACAGAAGGACAATATCCAACATGTTGGAAAACATCAATAGTGGTTCCAATATTAAACAAAGACAAGAATCCCTTAGAACCATGTAGTTATCGTCCTATTGCTCTCACAAGTTGCATGGGAAAAATACTTGAGAGGATGGTTAACAAAAGGCTAGTTATTTATCAAGAAAGAAGGAGGTGATTAGAGAAATATCAGTCGGGGTTCAGACGAGGATTCCCTAGTAGAGACAATGTGCCTTATCTAGGCACAACTATACAAGAAGTATTTAACAAAAGACATCGCTGTACAGCGGTGTTCTTCGATCTAGAGAAGTCATACGATCTCGTATACGGAATACTAGAAAAATTGTATAGATGAGAAACACAAGGAAGGATGTTTAAATTTATCAAATCATGCAGAGAGCAAGTTTTGTGTTCGAATAGGGAATCGTCTGTCCAACAAGTACATATTAGATATAGGCATTCCACAGGGATCACCAATCAGCGTCACCCTATTCTTAACCGCCGTAAACGGTCTAACAAGTACACTACACCCTTCAATAAGTCATTGCATGTATGTAGGTGATTTAGTTATATTTACTCATAGCGAGAAAGACAAATCATATAGCGCAACAATGTAAAATGTAATGGGCTCAATAGTAAGAGAAGCGGAAAGAGTAGGATTTAAAATATAGCCAACGAAAACGGAATACATAAACTTTTGCAAACTTAGACATCCACATCAACTACCAAACTCAATTTTAAAGCAACACAGGATAAAGTATCTATAGAATGTCTAACATTATTTGAAATGGGAAAACCCACAAATTCCGATTTACTGCTGGGGCTTAAGTGAAGTAAAGTGTTTTTGTAGTTATCCTAATCATTTAATCCGATTAAACTGAACAATTTACTTCAAATACAGGCAGTACCTACAGGACCGTATTTAAAATTAAACTTTGTATTTTTCGAATTTATCTAAATGGTAGTTAAAAGTTTTTTCTCATTTATAATTTTCTTGTAGAAAATTGTACAAAAATATTAAGTGCATTGAGTCAAAATGATAATATGTAGGTAATGAAACAGAACTATATTTTTATATCTCAGGCACTGTCATTCTTACTGTTATTTTGCAATAAATTAGTTCAGTTGAAAGACCTTATTTTAAAGATTACTTTAAATTAAATTCAGAATCATTAAAAATGCATAATTACAACTATGTATAAAGTGGATAACTAATTACTATCATAAATCCATAATTACATGTAATTCTACAATCCGTGGAAATTTTGAGACATTTTAAAATGTAAAATTTATTTTAGCAACAGGTTTTAGATGCGGACCTGCATTTAATGCAACATACACATACATATAGCATTAATTTCAAAAAAAGCTCGGAATTCTCTAAATGCTTGTCAAATTGCAACTGGGGACTGCGCTTATACAAAACATTAATATTGTCTGTTCTAGACTACGGGTCCATAATATACGGCTCTACAGCTAAAAGTAATTTAAAAGAATTAGATACCATACAAAATGCTTGTGTGCAGTATGTGATAGGGGCATTTGCGACCACTCCTGGAAGTAGTCTCTATGTAGAAGCAAGAATTCTGCCGCTAGAATACAGGAGAATGTGGTTGTTAATGAAATACACTATAACAATACAACAACAACTTAATTACTATATTATTACTATATTATTTAAACACCCAGGTGAGCTCACAAAGAAATTAAATCAATCCATATACAGTTGAATAAAAAACGCTATGCAAATCTTAAGTGTAGAAAATGCCTCTCGACTACAAGAAATCAAAATAAAACGCAAATTATGGGCTAAATGGTAACAAGAGTGGGAGAAAGAAAATAGATTTTTAAAAGCATTTGTATCTATTGCCCAAGAAAGGAAACCTTTTCCTCAGATGACAAGGAGAAACAGCGTTATAACACGTTTTGGAGTAGGACACACGAAAGTACTGTATGTACCTGTATGTGATAAATGTAATGTAGTAACTATAAAATATATTATCGAAGAATGCGAAAAATACAAAGATATAAGGATAAGATTAGGCAAAGTTGTAGAAAGCGACATGAACCTAGAACATAAAAATCTGCGCAAAATATTTAAATCGGTACAGGAAACAGAATTAAACCAAATCTAGTATAGAAAGTGGAAGAAAAGTCATTTCGTAGAATATAACAATAGCACTAGTTTAAAAGGCTTGAAGCCTTGCAGCCTTACAAAAAAAAATGTAATTAATAGTTATTCTTGTATCTATTGCGCGAAATGCTACTTCGGCGATCGAGAATTGAATTTTTTAACGAGGCGCAGCCGAGTTAAAAAATTAGTCGAGATCACCAAAGTAGTTCGCGCACGTGTTACAAACAAAAGTTTTTCTACAACCATCAAAATATGTATATCCCTTAAAATTGTTTTAAATAATTTTTTTCTTGGGTTTTTGCTTGATTGAGGACCACAAAAGTTAAAATACAATAATCTCATAGAGTGTACATGCGGTGCGCGAAATGTGTATTCGTTCCAAACTGTAACCATATTCATTTTTTTCGTATTTAAATTTTCAATTACGCGTGATGGTGTACAAAGAAAAAATTCAGACAGATTTTGTACAAAAAAAAACTAAAAGTAAAATAATCGCAAAAAATGTAAAAGTGACAATTTAGTGGAATCTTAAACGATGTATCTACAAAGATGAGTAATGCAGGTTTATGTTAATGTCTCTTGCTCTTACTCCACACATCACCGTTGAATAATATTGCCACAAATTTCTGAAGTTTTTGCACTTGGTAAGAGATTAAATATGGTCTGGTCTGGTAACGTGTACAGGCTGTCCCAAATTCGAGGGCAATCATGGGGATCTCGCTTGTTATAAGAGATAGGACATAGGTTTAAATTCGGAACTTTTACTAAATTCGATGCCGAGTAATAATCTGAAAAGAAATTTGAGCTAACTCGAATGGATTTGGTTTTATGCTCAAAAAACTAAAAATTTCGATTTTCGTTTTTCGCGGTTTGGCTACCTTATTATTAGGAATTTTCAAAATTCGATTAAACATTATTAAGGCACCTTTTTACGCATAATACTAATACGGTATTAAAAATATTATGCGACGTTTCGTTTATTCTGAACCATCATCAGGTTTATTTTTCTTATGGGGGTTAAGATATATTTGTATGTCGTTGGATGGAGAATGTTATGCTGATTTTAGCAATATATAACACTAAACTAAAATAATGAGAAAAATACGAAGAACAAGATTCCGTCTTCTTGGATCCAGCAAGGAATAATTACAGTAGTTCTACTTATTTAATTTGTTAAACTCGTTAGAACATCCAAAAAAATATAAAAACATTTAAACAATTTAAAAAAAAACATTAACAAACAACTCAAACAAGTATGTCTATGTAACACGGTCATAATAGCGACAACGCAAATTTATCGATAGGTAATAACAAAATAATTACACAGACAAACAAACAAAAATTATTATAATAAATGTTCGAACAAGTTTCCTCCTTCTTGAATACAGTAACGAATTCTTCTTCTACAATTGTTTACGCTTCTTTGAATGGTTCGCCTGGGAATTTGACGAAGTTCATTAACAACCCTATTCTGGAGTTCTTCTATATTTTGCGGTGGCGTCTTATAAATCATATTTTTTGAATAGCCCCAGAGGAAGTAATCTAAAGGGGTTAAATCTGGACTTCTTGCTGGCCACCTAAGTGGTCCCCTATTTCCCATCCATGTATCAGGAAATTCGTCGTTAAGATATTCACTTATTATCGCAGCATCATGAGGAGGATCTCCGTCCATTTGCCACCAGAGAGTCCATCTTTCGTTTAGCGGAACATCATCCAAACGGTCTGATATTTCGTTTGTTAGAAATGCGAGGTAGCGTTGAGACGTTAGGATACCTTCTTAAATAATTGGCCCAAAGAGCCTATCCTTCCAGATTCCAACCCACACATTAAAGGACCGCTGGCCTTGTCCTCGCATTTGCCTGTTAATTCGTGGATTTTCAACGGACCAGTAGTGCTCGTTATTACGATTAAACATTCCATTAGTAGAAAAATTGCACTCATCCGTCCAAATTATTTGATTGAGAAAGTTGCGATTTTCCAGCATTTGGTATTAAGTTGGTTACAAAAATCCAACCGTCTCATATCGTCCCCAGTCCGAAGAGTTTGACTAACGTGTAACTTAAACGGTTTATAACGGTGTTGCTTTAACACTCGCCAAACTGTCGTTTTTGGCACTTCAATAGTTTGCTCTATTTCTCTGGTAGGTGTTGAAGGATTTTCTTGAACCTAAGATGGATAACATAAAGTCATAACTCTCCAAAAAAAATGTCTGCTGAAATTAGCAGTGAAGTGAGTAGAAATTCTTATAATTAGTATAATACTAACAAATAGTACCTGATGTAATATTTCTTCTTCGGCATCTCTGTCTAGTCTGCTACTATATGCATTTCGAGGTTTCTGAAAACATCCAAATTCTCGCAAATTTTGGTCTAATTTTAAAAAATATCTCGGGTTTGGTTGCTGCCTCTCCGGATATTCCTCTAAATATCTTTGTTCTGCTCTGACACTATTTCTATTGCAGCTATAAAATATCCTTATCATGTCTCGTTTTTCTGAATTTGAAAACATTCTAAAGAAACTTGCAAATTTTAAAGCACTAACACGAAGGATCTTGCAGTTATTACCCTTTTTACAATTAGAAAATGACATGACAAAAGCCAACTCCTGAGTTTTGTTTGATTCATGGGTATCGTGATAATTTAATATTTAGTTTTTAATTTAAGAGTATTTTAGTTCGCAGTCGATCAAACCATGAAGTGTTATATATTGCTAAAATCAGCATAACATTCTCCATCCAACGCCATAAAAATATGTCTTAACCCCGATAAGAAAAAATAAACCCGATGATGGTTCAGAATTAACCAAACCTCGCATAATATTTTTAATACCGTATTAGTATTGTGCGTAAAAAGTTGCCTTAATAATGTTTAATCGAATTTTGAAAATTCCTAATAATAAGGTAGCCAAACGCGAAAAACAAAAATCGAAATTTTTAGTTTTTTGAGCATAAAACCAAATCCATTCGAGTTAGCTCAAATTTCTTTTCAGATTATTACTCGGCATCGAATTTAGCAAAAGTGCTATCTCTTATAATAAGCGAGATCCCCATGCTTGCCCTTGAATTTGGGACAGCCTGTACAAATTATTTTTGTATATTCAGATTGAGTTATATTCTGCAAACCGTGATAGTTATTTACAGCAGGTAAGAATGTGCTGTCACGTGTAAAAATAAGAAGTTATTTAAATTGTCTCCCGCTATCATAGTGATGTCATCCAAAAGGTTTCGTTGGCGCATACCGCGTTATTACTTAACAATATGACACCTGCTTTCGGTACCAAAGAATAACTCGTGGCTACGCTTCAAGGTCTTATGAAACACAAAAATGGAAGATAACCAAGATAATCTTGCATGTACGCCCCCTGAAATAGGGAAATTGCCAAAAATACTGTCCCGAATTTGTTCACATCAAAGTTTTCCACTCGACGCATCCTGTTTTTGATACATTTTGTAAGAGTAACACGCATGACATAATTCCGGAACAAGCTTTGCTAATCTCAATATTTTCGTAAAATGTTGCGTGAGTTAATGACATTGGAGATGATGACTGCGTTT
This sequence comes from Vesta saturnalis, assembly GCA_036346205.1. Classification (NCBI taxonomy): domain Eukaryota; kingdom Metazoa; phylum Arthropoda; class Insecta; order Coleoptera; family Lampyridae; genus Vesta; species Vesta saturnalis. The sequence continues at coordinate 5,644,725 of JARFJB010001965.1, read as the reverse complement.
CTTAATCAAAATGGAAGTAAATTACAAAAATTTCATTAGACCACAATCAGTACGGACAACTCAGCAAAACTCGCTCGCATTTTTTTTTACGTATGCCAAAGTTCTAGCGGTTTGAAGTTATTGAAAAATACAAATTCAAAGCTTCCACTTTATATCTAAGTTTCATATATTTATTTGGGATTATCTTGTTGCCAAATATACGTTTTTAATGCATGGTCGGAGCCTCAGTTAACCCCATACACCTTAGTTTTATTTTCATTTACTGTTAGACTTAGCCTACATAAATCTGTACCACAAATTTGATTAATACAACTAGACCTACTATGACTTAGCAAGACGTAATCAATATGCCAAGAATAAGGCAGCAATTCACCAATCATCGAAATTATCCACCAGAGTTGCTGAATGATGCAGTCAATCAACATGTTCATGAAAAAATTTCTTTAAGGAAATTAGAAAAAGAAAATAGGTATTCCAAGAGCAACCCTAAAATAATATGCAGAAAAAGCTTTGGCCCTTGGAGTAGGCAATGTAAATTTTAGACCTTAAAATGAAAACTTTTATAGAGGCAGAAGAAGAATCACTGATCAACTGTTTTAATACTGCTTGCAGCATCCATTATGTCTTAACTACAAAAATAGCAAGAATTTTGGCTTGTGAATTTGCAAAGGAATGGTAAATGTGTACCAAAGAACTGGGAAGAAGGGAACACGGCAGACCTGGAATGGCTCAGGGCATTCATGGAAAGAAATAGACTTTCACTACGTACATCAGTACAGACAACTATAGCAAGGGCTACTAGCTTCTCAGAAGCAAATCTAAGAGTATTTTTTGAGAATTTGGTTTCACTCAGAGAAAAATACAAGTTTGAACCACAACATATTTATAATTTAGATGAGACTGCTGCCACTACTGTGCAGAAACCATTAAAGCGGTAGCTCAGACTGGCTATAAAGCAGTTGGTCAAGCTACCTCTGCTGAAAGAAGCACATCAGTGACAATGGTAGCAATAATTGGTGCCTCAGGAACAATAGTGCCCACATTTCATACGTTTCCTGAGGTGCACTGTAAAGACAACATAATGCATCACCCGGTTCTGTTTTAGGCTGGATGAACAGCTAATTGTTTTTACCAGTTCTGCAACATTTTGTGAAACATGAAAGGCCCTGAACTCATGTTTCTGGATAATCATGAAAACCACACGAGTATTGCTGCCATATCATATGCAAGACTATGGCATGATTTTAGATTAGGCTTTTGATATTTTTTTTAGAAGTTCATTAATTATAATGTATTAAAAATTGATCTTTCTTGAAAACCTTACCTTACCTTATCTGATTGGTTGTTTATTATATCTCTACTTTATTAAATTCCTAGTAGCTTAAATGTTATAGTTTTTATTTGTAGATAACTAGTTTTTGTTGCTGTATTTGTACTTTTTGCGCGACAATTTTTAAATTTTATTTAAACATCCTGGTAGGTTTACAAAAAACAATAAATAAGCTTAATAGTAGTTGGTGCAGTGTAAATATTACTTGTAAACGTTTAGCTTATTGCAACCATTATACATTTGTGTGCAAACTATGTAGGTAATTGTAAAACTAAAGAAGCTACGTTTCACTCTTATTTCTGAAGTTTTAAAGGTGCAAAACAAAAATAGTTGTATTTGTCTAAATTAAATTTGTAAAAGCTACGATGATTAATGTATTGTATGGTGGCAGTGGTACCTTTTAATCAAATAAAAATGTCATTAAATAAAATTCTTAGTAATTCAAAATTATTATTAATTTTATAAAATACATAAGTAAAAAGTTTACCTCGAATAGGATCTGAACCTACAACATGTACTTTGCTAGAGTACCACTCTAACCAAGTGATCCACCGAGATACAAGTCTTAATCGATGTAAATTTTGTCATTATGTATGTAGAACTGATGTTAATTTTAAATATAATGAGATTACAGTCAAATTACTTATATTAATGGAATGTGATCTTGCAATATCGCAAGTATTCACACATACCAAAGCAACTTGACTAGTATTAAATTATAAGTTTATAATAAGTTATTAAATGTAATTACTAATATTTCATTGATTACTCAAAAGTTCAGAGTAAATTATCAAACTGTAACCATATTCGTTTTTTTCGTATTTCAATTCTCAAGCACGTGAGATGGTGTAAAAAGAAAAAAATCAGGCAGATTTTGTACAAAAAAAATAAACTAAAAGTAAATAATCGCAAAAAATGTGAAAGTGGCAATTTAGTGGAATCTTAAACTATGTACATATCTACAAAGATGCGTAATGCAGATTTATGTTAATGTCTCTTGCTCTTACTTTAAATCCACACATCACCGTTGAATAATATTGGCACAAATTACTGAAGTTTTTGCACTTAAGAGATTAAATGTGGTCTGGTAGTATTATGTTAACGTGTACAAATTATTTTTGTATATTCAGATTGAGTTATATTCTGCAAACCTTGATAAAGTTATTTACAGCAGGTAAGAATGTGCTGTCACGTGTAAAAATAAGAAGTTATTTAAATTGTCTCCTGCTATCATAGTGATCTCATCCAAAAGGTTTCGTTGGCGCATACCGCGTTATTACTTAACAATATGACACCTGCTTTTGGTACTAAAGAATAACAGATAAAATCGTTCAACCAGTTTGTATAATTCTGCCGATTGCATTTTAGTAAAACAGAACTGGTTTCGTGTTTTAATATTTGTTTTGCCTTCACGTCTACGATTATTAATGACCTAATCCCCGATTCTCTACAGAATCCACAGTTGTAAACCATTTATTAAGTGAGCATTAATATCCACTTAAAAAAATTTTGATTTGCATCTTATGCCTAAATAGACTTGTTAGTGTCGAAATAAAGATCGTGTCGATTCTTTTACCACAGATTATTATAAGCCTTTTGGTATGTAAACTAGAACAAAAAGGAACACGCAAGCTTCTCTGCTTTCGATACCTAATTTATACTACAAAATAAGTCCAAACGCAGATATTATTTACTGGCAAAATATAATATGAATGGTACGCTACTAAATTAAAAATTTGCATATAAGCATAAAACAGAAAATATATTCGCGTAACACGAACACACTAGAAACAGCACGAATTAAAAAAAGAAGAATTATTTCATGATTCAATTGAATTCAATGCAGCGAAGCGGAGCCTTTAAAGTATTTTAAGTATGGAACACGAGAAATTCCTTAATCGATTGTGAATGGTCCTTTAAGGAACCGGTTGTACTGTGTTTAATTGAGTTAAAAATGTCACCTTGCAAAAAGAAATAATATATACTGGATCGGTAAAACAAAAGGGATGGTAAAATCTTCTTAGGAAGAAAGGAAAACCGATCAGACTGAATTAAATTGTCAATTCAGATCGAAACAAGAAAAAAACTGAACCGCATTTATACGCGACTTGTTTTTAAACGTCCTTAGTTTAGTACGCAATAAAGCATATTTTGCAGTTCTGAACTACGAGTTCATTGCAGTTCTGTGCATAATCCAGAACGATGCGATCGTCATTGTAATAAATTGTTTGGATTTTCAGATTATACTATTGTTATTTATATTTTTCTCGTGTAAAATTCCAGTATGATTTATAGATATTCATAAAGATCTTCGAATCGACAAAAAAAGAATGATAAATGAGGCATACTTTGTTTCGAGTTGCATTCGCATTCTCAGACAATATAATTGCAGTATTGAATACTTTTTCGCCAAGTAACATACGTTCCAGAAAAATTGCTTTTTGTCCATATCTTTCTATCTGAAAAGGAATGCTTTATTTTTGTGGGCGCCGACGAGGTATAATTATTCTCGTTGAATGCCAATGTAATTACTTATAACGGTTAACTTCGATATACACATTAGATTAAAGGAGGTATAGAAATTAAATGAATTTGCTAAGAATTCAATGCTAGTCTGCCTCAACTTGTTATAGTGAGTTCTCAGTAACAAACAATTCAATGTAACAATACAATCATGTTGTCATAATAACTCAGCTTCACAATAAATCCAATTAATGTTACGGTCTAACGTTATACATGTTACTCTAAGCTTATTCGATTAAAGGCTATCGTGGAACAAATAATAATAAATAAATCTAAACATATAATCAATAGCGTCGTCAGTATGTGAATCAAACGTCTGATTACTTTTTCATTTGTATCTAATTTTGTATTATATTTTTACTCTCAGCTCACTTTATTTTGGATAATATTTGTCAAACAAAAATAAACAATTAATTATAAAACGCAAGATTTATTTTATTGTCGTATATATGCCATGTCTTAATAAAATGTGACAAATTATAGGCTGTTTAATGGGTTCTCCTATTAAGACTTCTGTTTGCCAAAGCATTTAATAAATGATGTCCTATCCTAGATCCCTGTGACACCCTATGTCTAAGTTCTTGCGATTATTAACGATCACAAATTGTTTCGCATGATCACTAGATGGTAAGTAGTTCCGCGTGTGTTGTTCGCATTGTAATCATCAGTATTGATAAAAACGACTTTGCATATATATGTAGTTTCTGCTAATCTCACACTGGAAGGGTGCCAACTAACAGTAATCAAAAAACATTTTTCAAAAGTTGGAAGTACACTAATAGGTTTTTATATTCGTTAATCATTTAGGCACTGATTAATGATCTTAGAAATAAATATAACAAGACTGATGCTGACGAACGCTTATAATATAGACGCAATTTTTGGTTCGTCAATTTTTATTAATGTAAATCTAAAATAATATATCCAACCAATGTATAGGTATTTATATAAAACCTAAGCCCAACTACTGCAATGTACTCAATTAAATCAATCTGGAAATAACTTCTTTTTTAAGTAGTCCTGTGTAAACACTGAAAGTTGAATTAAAGACAGTAGTGAAGATATTATTTTCTAAAAAAAAAAACATGAACATCTCAGTATAAACAATAATAAACGTAATTCATCGCACCTTTAGTGTTTATTTTGTGTATGGGATATAAAATTAGTATATTTTCGTGGTTCTTTCCGCCAACGCTGGCTTCTTCCAATCCTTAAAATCATCCCGAAACTCATTGTTTTTGGCCTAGGCCCTCAAACTGCACTAGGCGTCAACCTAACTCACAGGAAGTAATACGTAAAGTAGCTTAAACGAAGCTTCAACAACTCTGCACTTATCAAAATTCGCAAGTAAACGTCACTGACCCAACTGTGATCTCGATTTGTGGAAACGGCCTTAGTCTACAGATATTAATCCTAGGATGCATAAATAGGGCCTCTCAGGCCCGGAGACATTTCAGTTACTCATAATTTACTTAAAATAATTGAAATCGGGTTGAGTATTCAAAAACATTCAAATCGTAAAATAAATCGTTTGGATTAGTATCCCGTATTTACATAAACCGGGCCTCTGAAATCCGTGTACAACTAGTTCGTATAAAACCAATTTCAAGGTTACGTACGTGTCTGTGCAAGTTGAAACCTGCATTACTGCTGGATGTATAAAAGTAGGCGCAGCTGATTTTTATTCAGTTGTAATAAAAGTTGCATTGAGTGAACTTGTGAGAAACATATGATAATGGCGTCAAAAAAGAATGTGAAAAGCGTGAGATTTGGTGACCGTGATGTGTCAGAAGCAGAAAATGATGACAAGGAATTTCGAATTTGTTTCTGACGAGTGTTCTGGATCCAGTTCTGATAATGCTGTCGATAATTCAGAGGATGACGTTGACGATATTGGTAATTCTTCAACGAGTGATTAAATTGCTCCAAGTAGTCTGGATTGGAGTTAGGAACCTCTAACAAAAAATTAAATTCAACCACACAACATTATTCGGCGTGCGCCAGGACTAGCAATAAAATATATGGCTGCAACACCAAACGAACGGTTTTGCTTATTTGTAACTCCAGTTATTGTACAAGAAATTGCGACATGTACTAATTTAGAGGGGAGACGTGTTTACTGAGCAAAAGGAAAACCGTGGAAATATGTAACTGTTGATGAATTTCTTGCATTTTGTGGAAGCTGGGATGTTCCTGCGAGATAACTATTTTGTAGTGAATTTGCCAATCCTATATACCGAGTTACAATGCCCATATTTGGCTTTGAAGAAATACGAAGATTCGTCAGATGCGTCATACCGGATACTACTGATGAACAACTCGTAAACCGGCAAAATATGGACTTGAAATATTTTGGATGTGTGAATCTAAGTCTGGTTATGCTCTGGATGATTTAGTTTATGTTGGTCGCCATCCCGGAGAACCTCCACACAAAAACCTGGGGCTTGAAGTAGTACAATCTCTTGTGCGTGGTATTGATAATTTTGGTCTCAATCTCATGATAGACAACTTCTTCACTAGTGTTCCGCTAGCAATTGATCTGTTGGATAAAAATATTACTGTTGTGGGTACACTACGTCAGAATAAGCGTGACATTCCGAAAGACATGAAAGCCTCAAAAGATCGTGTAGTCTGCTCTTAATTGTTTTGCTTGCGAAATAACGTATCCATGGTAAGTTACGCGTAATTTTACTAAGCACCATGCACCATGACGTATCTATCAATGATGACGCTAAAAGGAAACCTGAAATCATCACTCATTATAATAAAACAAAGGGCGGTGTTTGACGTCATGGATCAAATGGTGTCGACATACACGTCCAAGAGGCAATGTAAAGGATGGCCCATGATATTTTTCTTCAACATCATTGATGTTGCAGTTCTCAACGCATATATAGTCTTTATGAAGGAACATCCAAACTACCACATAGGAGTGACTCTCAAACGCAGATTGTTTTTGAAAAATTTAGCGAAGGAAGTAGTGATACCACGTATGCAGAGAAGATCTACTAACCCTAACCTACGGCGTAGTGTCCGGGCGTGTCTAAGCAGATTTATTGATATCTCTGGTCCGTTAGCCACTCAAACAAGTGTAACAATTAAGAGAAAGAGATGCACAGTGTGCTCCGCAAACATTGATCGTAAAACCACAATATGTATTAGTTGTAAAAATAATATCTGTAATGAGCATAGTATTAGAATGTGCACTAAATGCTTCTCTATTCCCTAAAAAAATTTTAAACAGTAATGTTCACTTTCATATTTAATCTCACGTTTGCATGTATATGTATAATAAATAAAATGTTACTTCAATAAATTTGTTTCTATTCTGACTATATGTGATTTTATTTAACGGGTCTCAGAAGCCCGGATTATGCAAATGCCGATATTTTATTGGTTAAGTATCCTAGGGTTAATTCTTGCATGATCATATAATATATAAGATAAATGTCTACTTAGGTGATGAATAAATTAATCGTCAATATATATAATTCGGGAAGTTCACTTTAAATTTATAAATTACGTTATAGTATAAATTAGTAACCTTAATGCGTTTAATCAGGATTAAAATAATCACTCCCCAATGCTTCAATAAATTTTTGGACACGTAATAGCTTAACACAAAAATATTGATCGCACCATGTATATGTGTGTGAACAACTAAACTAGTGAAATGTATTTTCAAATTTCCCCTTATATTTGTCACATAGGCTCAATTTTATCAAAATAATTAATATACAACCCAATCAGTAAGTACGATCTCCCTTTCTATCTGACTTCTTGAAATATTTGTTTTAAATTCTTAAAGATACTCTTAAATTTGCATATGTACACTCACTCTGTTTAACTACACTCAACATGTTAAATCAGTATTTATCAAGTTATTAAACTGGATATTATAATTAAAACTGCATTCACAATGTTAAAAACTGATTTCAACTTAAAAAAATTCTGCGCACGTATTCTTATAAACGTCAAATACGAAACGAGCCTTATCTTCATTCATTTAAAATATAATACATATACATAATTAAACACCGGCGTAAGCCATGGAGGTTGTATGCAAATATTGAATAACTTACTAAATCCTTTAATGCAGTTCACAAAATTAAAACGCTGTTTGAACTTTCATACGTGTAACAATCCTTTATTTGATTCAAGACAAAATTACAGTAAAATTATATCAGGATATGAAAATGTAAACTTTCACCATTAACACTCATAATAAAATACTTATCTTTTTTGGGATTTTTTAATGGTGTACTTTAAATTATACAATCTAAACGTTTCGATAACACTTACACTTATCTTCGTCAGTAGTAATGTTTGTTAAAAATTGTTAAAGATGTAGTAAACAATTTTGTCAAATTTGAAAAATTAAAACATAAACATAAGCCTGCTATTACGTTTCCCAAACTGTTATACTTTATGTTTTAATTTTTCAAATTTGACAAAATTGTTTACTACATCTTTAACATAACAAACATACTACGATAACTGTTATCAACTTTAATTGTATAATTAAATACCATTAAAAATCCAAAAAATAATTTATATATCAGGATAGTCAATAACTGTAAATAACAAAAACAAAATCTTGTAAAATAACTCGGCATAAACTTTGTTCCGAGTTATTCTATATCAGAACAAATGAAATGCATAATTTATTCTTCAGCAAAAATTACGCTTTCCACAGTTCTGTTGTAACCAAGAAATATAATTCCAAACCATAGAGAATAGGTATCTGTTGCATTAAAGAAAAATTCCTCAGCATTTTGTACATATATTAAATAACAGCAATGAACATTGAATAAATATTTACACATTCCCCCCGTTGGTGGTATCTTATCACTGATCTAATTATATCTTCTTTTTCTATTTAAAATACAATACATTGGTAATTGTGTGCTAACCTCTTTTTAACACGTAATTTGTAAACAACTATTCAAAGGAAAACAAATGAGCTTGGCTGTCCATTTACAACATAACACATTAACTAAAAATGTAAAAATCCGTAGATGGTATCCGGAGTAGTATCCGAAATGGCATCCAAGATTATTAAGGCACTAAGCATATATTTAGCTGTCCAAATAAGTATCATCTATAGTAGAAACTGCACCAGCTCACTCGTCGCACGCACGACTCGATTTGTAGAGTTAGACGGCTAAATACGTCGCCATTGCTTGATAATGTTCATAGTTCCATACGAAATCTCGAACAGTTCTTCACGTACTAAATTATTAACGTACTTTGTTACTTACAACTGGTTTTCATTTACAGTACACTTTAATAAAGGGTTATAATTTTCTTCTTTCGTTCTTCTTATAACGGATTCAATTTGAACCTTAATAAACAATAATGGTATTATCTGCACTCAACATACATTTACAGTACTAGTCGCTTTTAGTAAAGTTGTCTATGACACTATTTTTTTGTTTTAAAGTGAAAAGTTTGAATTAAAACATTCTCTACCTTAATTAAATAACTGAATTGCACATAATATCTATATCCCACCACGGGTTTTTTAATAATTGTGATCCTAAACAGATTAAGATTAACTTAACATGCTAAAATTCTCAGGAACACCGAGCATAATGGATAAGGGGATATTGAATTGTCAAGAGATGACTATGAACGGCTACCTTACATTTTTTCATATCATAAGTGAAGGGAAAGCAGGAACTAAGAAGCGTATAGAAAAATGTGGCGTAACCTTTGTAAGATATGCTAAAGGTAGCTGCGTTATTTATACAGTACTACACAAAATAATACGTAACAAGTCCTAAAAATACTCAATACAAACCTTAAAATGTTTAAATTAGTACCACTGATTTTTCATACATGAACATTTGCTGACAGATGTGATGGATATTAGAGCTGTTTGATACTTTAATATTCAGTGTTGTAAACGTAACTGAAAATACAAAGGTCTCATCACATACATTTTTTTTAGTAAATTAATAACGTTAGCACAAAAACTGTTGTGCACCATACGTCCAGAAACTATTTTAGTGAGTACCAGCAGAATTGCGGACCGAAGCGTCATCCAAGGCCTGCAACTACCAAACTATCGTTTCTAGCGTAGTGATACAAATAATTATTAATACTTGTTTTTCGCCGGGACTATTGATTTTTAAAACGAAAATTTTTTAAATAAAAGATTTATATCTGAATCAAAAATATTTCTAAAATAATATAAACTAAGTTTTTTAATATGTTCAATTTTTGGCAAAATAATAAGTATTAGAAAACAATAAAAGTAGAAAAGTAAGGGAGAGTGAAATTGTTTTTTTTATTTTATATAAATTTAAGTAAGTGGATGTAACTTATGTTATTTGTGTGGTAGGAATATAGAAATCTGTAATTTATTTTATAAGTAACAGAATCGAAACGAGTAACAGCATCAAGAATAATATAGTTGAAATTATGAGAGAATGTCGATATCGGATTAGCGCTTTTATTCAAGCACTACGGCTGAACATGCAACTTTGTCTTTTTTACACAGTTTATATGACGAAGACCGAAAAAATTTGTTGTGTATAACCCAACGGGTGGTGAACTAAAACCTACACTGTACGTTAAAATGTAGGTTCAATTTAAGTGCATGCGTTAGAAGAAGATGCAAATGTGCATCGGCTTTGTAAATGATTTTAAGTCGATATTTTCCATTTGTGTAAAGACATGCTGATGTACATTTACATCTTCTTCTAAAGCATATACTTAAATTGAAGATACGTTTTAACGTACAGTGTAGGTTTTAGTTCAGCACCCGCGGGGTTAAAACCAACAAATTTATTTCCGTCTTCGTCAAATAACATGTGTAAAATCGACAAAGTTGCATGTTCGATCGTAGTGCTTTAATAAAAGCGCAGGATACCATAAGTAGACACACTTCGGTTTCCTGTCAAAATTGTTTAGGTTCTTACTAACCAGCCGTCATACTTGTTTATTTTGCACTTGTAAACTCGTGTTGGTTGTATGTGGTTCCTAAATTTTTGCATTCGGGCAATTAAAGTATAATTATAAAACGTTATTACACTCGGAGTACTTTATTTACGTTGTCTTGAAATTTATTGTATTCACAATTATTTAAACTATGGTGGTGGATTTTCTAAATTCCCTAAAAAAATGATCATTGTCACGAACTAATACAAATAGTAGCATATTTAATATAAATTTTGATTGAAAAATTGACAGCAATTGATAGGATATTAAAATTTATATGTTGACAGTATTAATTATAAAATGATTTTCAATTGAAATTAATGGTATATTGTACAGTTTTTAGTTTATAATTGATCAAATTATGGCATATATAGAAGACTTTTAATAATAAATATTGATAAAAGATTGACAATACCTGATTAGATATTGAAATTGGTTATTATTATTATGGTTTACTATTAATTATAAAATGGTTTTCGATAAGAATTAATGACGGTTAATACAAATTTGGTATACAGTTCATGAAATTCTAGCAAAAGTAGAAGCTTTAATATAGTTTTATGTAAGAATTAGGAAATCCTTTTCAAGGCTTCTACAATTTTGACACAGTTGTAACTTTTAGTTATACAGTTACTACCCGCGGGTGCGCCCTGGATAATGCTAAATGAACTAGCACAATAGTGGCGACCAGACAATCCTTAACTGATTTGATCAAAACAAATCAAATGAACCTTCTATAGTTTTTTTATTTTGTGTTATCTTGAACGTGATTTGTACTGCCATACGCCAAATAAATAAATAACATTCATACATTTTATTTTATTGCTTGTCATTCGGGACCATCATGTTTACATCGTTTTCGGTTTAATTGGCTTTCCAATAAGGCTAATTATTTTCGTATGTAATGTAATACAAGTCTGTATTCAAAAATTTCGTGATGATGACCCCATAAAGGGTTCAAAACGCGATCAGACCATCAAATGTGACACATTGCTGAATTTGTAATAAAAAAACCTTTCAAAATTCGTCCGATTGAAAAACTTCCTATGCCATGTTAAATCCCACAACAAGTTGCCATGAAGAAGTAAGTGGTTGTGTTTTTGCTCTAGCATTTATAATAATGCAAGAAAAAAATAAAATAGAAATTTCAATAATTCAAGTTTATTCAAATATCTGAAAAACAAAAATCTCACCATCGATTTTCTGTCATTTTATTGGTCCCCTAATTACACAACATTTTTCCCATTTAACCGGAGTTGTATCTATTACCATTCCCGAGGTTCCCATAGTGAGAATCCTTATCTTCGACACTATATTATGACTCCGTTAAAACTTATATTGTGTGTTCTATAATTTAACACGTAAATATAACATTTATTATTAAAACGACAGTTTTTGTAGAACAATTTTGGTAAAGCTATATATAA
>JARFJB010001965.1:5382500-5622500 GCA_036346205.1 Vesta saturnalis | reverse complement strand
TTGTCTTGTGTATCTGTGTGTGTGTCTGTGTGTGTCTTGTGTGTGTCTTGTGTGTGTCTGTTGTGTGTCTTGTGTGTTATGTGTGTTCTGTGTTGTCTTGTGTCTGTGTGTGTGTTTTTGTCATTTATTTATTGTTTGTTAATATTAATGTTTGTTTAAACTTAAATAAGTGTATTATTATAATATCTCTAAGTAACTTAAATGTTATTTCAAAGTAAATAATCTAATTTAGAATATTAATTCTAATTTTCTAATATATATTAACTTATGTCTAAATTTATAATAATGAGTTATCTATATAAATAATCTAAATCAATTTCATTTACAAAATCTAAAAATTGTTAATAATCTTGTTTCGTTATGTTGTGTTTTTTATTATTTTGTCTTTAAACAGTTCTCTTATTCTATGTTCTGAGCAATTAAATTAAATGTTGTACTGTTTGTCTTGTACTATGCTATTTTCACTTATTTTAAAACGATAAATAACTTTTAATTTTGCTATGTCATTAAAATCATTGATAACTTTGAATTAAATTTTATGTTCATTTGTACTTTTTATAATTTCTAAATATGTCTAGTAATTATATTATTGCTATTTGTATTCATTTTGCCATTTGTATACTAGCATTTTCTGTTTCAGCTTTTAATTCTTTTTTGGTTTTTGATTTGTTTTCTTTATTTTTTTTAAGTTTAATTCTCTTATTTTAATTATTATTGGCACAGATGATAACATGTTTATAATTATGTTCTGTACAACTTAGTCATTTTTATATTATTAGTCTATGGATCTGTTCATTTTTTCTTTGATTACATTTTATTTAAGTTTTACACCAATTGTATATGCAATAATGGTTATTTGTATATATTTTGTGTTCTTTTTAAATGTATTTTTGATTTTGTAAATATTAATTAATTTAGGCATTTACCTGTTATTTCTTTAAATGTATATCAAATTCAAATTTAGCATCTACATAAATTCCTAAATATTTAATACAGTTTACTTGTTCTAATTTCTATAATTTAAGTATACGTTTATATCAGATTTTCTTGAGGATCTTTTTTGTAATTATCTGTATTTTGTTTATCCTATTAAATTGTTTTGTTTTAACTGAATGAAATTTTTGTAGTTCAATATTAGCCAAATTTTCTAATTCTAATAGAGTTCTTCCTTGTATTAATATTAACAAATCGTCCGCAAATGCAATAACTTTAGATTTATATTATAATTTAAACTAAGTAATGAATTATATGTTCCAGTAACCTGGACCGCAGCACGATCCTTGCGGACATCCCTTAGATAAAGGCTTGCTAATCAACTCATTATTGAACTCTAAGTACGCTATTCTGTCAGAAAAATAATTCACTGTTAATTCGTATAAATTTCTGTGTGTGTGTGTGTGTGTGTGTCTGTGTGTGTGTCTGTGTGTGTCTGTGTGTGTGTCTGTGTGTGTGTGTGTGTTCTGTGTGTGTCTGTGTGTGTGTGTGTGTGTGTGTCTGTGTGTGTGTGTGTGTGTGTGTGTGTGTGTGTGTGTGTGTGTGTCTGTGTGTGCCTGTTTGTGTCTTGTGTGTGTGTGTGTGTGTGTGTGTCGTGTGTGTGTGTGTGTGTGTCTGTGTGTGTGTTGTGTGTCTGTGTGTGTGTGTGTGTGTGTGTGTGTGTGTGTGTGTGTGTGTGTGTGTGTGTGTGTGTGTGTGTGTGTGTGTGTGTGTTGTCTGTGTGTGTGTGTGTGTCTTGTGTCTGTGTGTCTGTGTGTCTGTGTGTCTGTGTGTCTGTGTGTCTGTGTGTCTGTGTGTCTGTGTGTCTGTGTGTCTGTGTGTCTGTGTGTCTGTGTGTCTGTGTGTCTGTGTGTCTGTGTGTCTGTGTGTCTGTGTGTGTGTGTGTGTGTGTGTGTGTGTGTGTGTCTGTGTGTGTGTCTGTGTGTGTCTGTGATGTGTGGTGTGTGTGTGTGTGTGTGTGTTGTGTGTGTGTGTGTGGTGTGTGTGTGTGTGTTTCTGTGTGTCTGTGTGTCTGTGTGTCTGTGTGTCTGTGTGTCTGTGTGTCTGTGTGTCTGTGTGTCTGTGTGTCTGTGTGTCTGTGTGTCTGTGTGTCTGTGTTCTGAGTCTGTGTGTCTGTGTCTGTATGTCTGTGTGTCTGTGTGTCTGTGTGTCTTGTGTCTGTGTGTCTGTGTGTCTGTGTGTCTGTGTGTCTGTGTGTCTGTGTGTCTGTTTGTCTGTGTCTGTGTGTTCTGTGTGTCTGTGTGTCTGTGTGTCTGTGTGTCTGTGTGTCTGTGTGTCTGTGTGTCTGTGTGTCTGTGTGTCTGTGTGTCTGTGTGTCTGTGTGTCTGTGTGTCTGTGTGTCTGTGTGTCTGTGTGTCTGTGTGTCTGTGTGTCTGTGTCTCTGTGTGTCTGTGTCTGCGTGTCTGCGTGTCTACGCGTCTGTGTGTCTGTATGTCTGTGTGTCTGTGTGCCTGTGTCTGTGTATCTGTGTGTCTGTATGTCTGTGTGTCTGTCTGTCTGTGTGTCTGTCTGTCTGTGTCTGTCTGTCTGTGTGTCTGTGTGCCTGTGTGTCTGTATGTCTGTGTGTCTGTGTGTCCGTGTGTCCGTGTGTCCGTGTGTCCGTGTGCGTGTGTCATAAAAATACTGTTTTTAAGGGCTACTTGACAAAAAAACTATGGAATAAAAATAGTCTTTTTTTTCGAAAAATTTGCACGGAACATATGCATGTTATATGGATGACTTTGAAATAGATACTGGCATAAAAAATACTGTCTTTTCACAAAAGAAAACTTCAGTTTTTAGAGCTGATTTTATGTCGATTTAACGTAAATTACCTTAATACAAAAATACTTCCTAAGAGAGCTGGAGCTCTTGGAAGATGGCGCCCTAGCATCGGTGTAATTCAAATATCTTCAAGATGGTTTTTCTTTAAATGATAGCGTTCTGTACATTTATTTAGTGGAATATGCCCAATCGTATGGCGTGAATATGATTTTTTAGTTGTACTCATAAGAGGCTCATTTGGGCGGAACATTGGACATTCACAAGTTTTTTGTTTTTCCAAATTTCGCAATATTAACATAAAATTTAAAAAATTTCGATTTTTTCATAAAAGAATGATGCTATTGTCTGACTGAAGTCGCTACGACGCACGGTTTCTGAAATAAATCGATTTGAACTTTTCATTTTCATACTTTTATAAGATTAACTACGAAATCATTTACAATTATGAAAGATGGCTATGGAAAGTGAACAAAATAACAATTACTTTCTAAAGCAAAATTAATTTATGACATGAGAGCAGTTTGACGTTCACACAATTGTAGTTTTCTTTTGTGAAAGGAGTTTGTAGACACCTTGGATTAAAAAAAACAAAGTTGGTGATGGTTGCTCAGAAACGAAACGTCTTACAGAATTTTAGTTAACATCGTACTTAGGAAACACCCTGTATGTATGTATATATATATATATATATATATATATATATATGTATATAAGTATATATGTATATGTATATGTATATGTATATGTATATATATATATATATATATATATATATATATATATATATATAGGTGATATCTGTTAAGCTAAATATCGTAAGAGAGTTTTAAGCTCAGATTACAAGCTACATTAAACATAAATTAATTGCAATGGAATTGAGTAAGCGTATATGTAAAGCGTAAATTGCATTAGAACAAATTAACATAAAACTAAGTACAAATATGAATATAGGACATGTTGTTAGCTGTTTAAATCAGATTTCATAAGTATAAAAATGTAATCATAGCTGTACAATAGATTTCTTCATTATAATAGTCTCCGAGCTACTTCGGAATAGTAAAAATATGTATTTTCATCTATAAAATACATGTAATTCATATTGTATAATGATATTCTAGTCTGGTAGCATAATATGCTTCTATTCTAAAACAAAAAGAAAGTAAACTGTATCAATCAACGTAATAAGAGTAAAGTACATGTTAAAGAGTGTGAAATCAGAACAGATTTAACAAGATTCATATAACTTACTAAGTTTAAAAGTGAAATTAAACAAATATTATGTTATAAGCTAAAGCAATAATGTTAAGTTACAACTTAAATTAAGATGCTGGATGTGATTTAAACAGAAAAGTTGAGAAAACAGGTTATGGTGATTTTGAACGCAGTGCTTGAGATGGAATTTTTCAACATAAACCATAAAAGTGTTAGAAACTGGTCTACCCCTATGTATTTTGGGCCGTAGAATCCATTTCTGTTTATAGTTTTCCTGTAGAATAAGTTAGATGTAAGTAAATTTGTATATGAAAATTTGCTTATTTGTTAAAATTTAGATAGATAAGAATTTTAAAAGGAAATATGCCATGTGGGGTGCCAATAGAAAGAAAATTTTGTGTAGAATTCAAAAATAATTATGTTTTTAAGATCTGTCCACTTATAAGAAAGTAATGTGTAAAAATAATAATTTTCAAATTTGCTAGTGTGATTCGTGTTTATCCAGAAGCTATATAAGGAAGTGGCAAAAATTTTTATAACTCTTGTAATTTTTCAAAGTGTGAACATGTCACTCCAGGTATAAATGAATAAAAATTTAAGATCGTTCATGTAAAAATTTTATAATACTAAACAATTGAAATTTAAAATTGTAAATAGAAATAAGGTTAACGTAAATGTTATCCCGAGTGATGTGTTGTCGGTATACAAGTGAATGTAAATCGATTTATTGCAATTATTTGGTTTAAATTAAAAATTATTTTAACCATGTTACCATTGCGTTATTATTTTAATTGAAATAAAAATAAACAAATTGCAAGTGCATAATAAATTTGAATGCAGAATTATTGTATTTTCGGATACAATAACCTGAAAATAAATTATTATATTTATTAATATAATAAAGTAAACTAAAGTGCTTTTGGAAAAGTGACGAGGCGAATATTGATGCAGCATACCTATGTATATTGGTGCTGTAGACCTTCCACCGATTGAGTAAATATTTATGCATCATACCCATAACGTGCTGGTACTGTAGTCTTCCACCAATGGATCAATAATATCAATGGAATTTGAATTACTTCTGAATAGGAATTTGGGCAGCTGAAAGAAAATATACATTAATGTGACTCTATGAATGTTACATATTTATTTGAGGTTACGTTGAGTATTATTATAATTAATTTATGTGCATGTATGTGAAGGATGCAAGTGAATTATATACTAGTCTGGAAATAGTACAACTACTTATTGATTTTATAGTGATTCAATATTATTTAAAAAAAAATACTTACCTAAATTATATTAACGTTATTGTTCAGTTATGATGAGATGTACACATATATTCAGGCAAATGAAATTCGCATGCGCACAACATGTTATATATTTGCAGATGATACAAGGTGTTTGAATAAAATTAAAATACACAATTCCAAATTTAATTTAAAATCATAATTCAATTTATTTTACAAAAGAACCTTACGTAAATGTTTAATGTTTCTTTTCTTATACTGAACTATATTGAACCCTATCCCTTGAGATGCAATTTATTTAAATACGATCAACAGTAATTATCCTATTAAATTGATGATGGCACAACGTGCTGAAGTTGTAGTAAAATGCATTACAATTTACTAATACAATTAATCTCTATTGTTTCATTTAATTCAAATGTGGTAACTTATTTATTATAATCATAATTAAAATTATATATATATATATATATATATATATATATATATATATATATATATATATATATATATAAGAAAAATTTTAGTGGGTAGCAGCCAAGGTTGTAGCGCTAGTTTAAAATAAAGAAAAGATCCTTTGTTCAAAGGGAAGCTTTCGGTAAATTTATTACCTTTGTCAACCAATCTACAAGAAGTTATTCGTTAATTATACATATAAATTAAAATAAGATAGTAACTTACGATCGTGGATACAGTTAAAAACTATTTTTAAGTAGGAGATATTTCAATTTAAATTTGAATTAGATGCTAAAATCAATTTTTGGACTTCGACAAAAAATTTCATAGACAACAAAGAAAATGGTTATGAAATCAATGTATAAGTAGATTAATATTAAGTCTGGTTCAGGATATATATATATATATATATATATATATATATATATATATATATATACAGGGTGTTTCATAAGAACCGACACAGAGCAGGAGCATGTACAGGAGCCTAAAATATGATTATTTAACGCAACTTATCTATATAACAAGTTGTACTGAGCAGTTATAAGCGTTCAAAGTTGGATCTTAAATTTCTAAAAACTCAATATCTCAGTAATATATTAAGTTACAAAACCAAATTTGGTATACGTTGTGGGTGTACCAAGAGTATTAATCGGTAGTAAGTAGAGATCAATTGTAGCATTTGAAAGGGTTGATTAGGGTTGATGCTCCCTAAAATTTAACAGACCGTTTTAACCCGTTGGCGAATTTAATACATTATTGTATCCACGATCGTACGTTACTATCTTATTTTAATTTATATGTATAATTAACGCATAACATCTTGTAGATTGGTTGACAAGGGTAATAAATTTACCGAAAGTTTCCCTTTGAACAAAGGATCTTTTCTTTATTATAAACTAGCCCCACAACCTTGGCTGCAACCCACTAAAATTTTTCTTATTGTTTTTTAACTTAATCAGCCACGATTCACAACCTTAATTATATATATATATATATATATATATATATATATATATATATATATATATATATAGGTTGTTTCAAAACAAATGCGAAAAACTTAAGGGGGTGATTGCTTCTTATAAACAGAGGGTAGTTTGTTATGGGTGTAAACGTTGGGTCAAAAGTCGACCGCGAGGAAGATATCGCGGTACAAAGATGGCGGAAAAATGTTTTTATTTTTTATCTTAAAAAAGAAAAGTGATAAAATAACAAAATTCTGTGTAAATATTATTATTATTAGGAAAACCCACTTTATGCATATTTCTTCACTTTTTTAGAATAAGTGAAAGGGGTTGAAATAGACTACACCTATGATTCCTGTTAACTAAATTTAAAGAAAAACTTACGACGACTCGGAAAAAAATAAATTTGGATAACCTGGTTTATTTAGAAACGTTTTCATTTTTTGTATTTTTCCAAAAACTTACCGATCTGAAAAAAAAATAAAATGTAAATCATTACCTGCCGTGGACGGGGAGATTTATTTTAGAAAAAGAATCTAGTTTGTTACTGTCACTTATTAGGTCGTTTAATTGTTTTATTAGTCATTACTCAGTAGTTTGAATACAATATTTTAGGATTAATTCAATCAAAAATTTATCTGATCTGTTTAATTGTGCAGGACTAAGAGTTTTAATTAAATCAATAAGAACAATAATGGTTAATTTCACTAATGCAGAAATGGCAGATATGCATTTTATGCACGGGAGAGCAAACGGAAATTCCTTGGAAGCTTGTCGTGTTTATAGCAAGCGTATCCTAATCGTAGATTTCCTCATCACAGCACGTTTACCAGGTTTCATCAAAGATTACATGAATTTGGAACTTAAAAAAAAGAAGTATTGATACCGGCCGACACCGTGAAGTTCGAACACCAGGATTAGAAGTTGCTGTCCTAAACATTCTTGAAGGGCAACCTGAGACAAGTGCTAGGAAAATTGCAGAGGAATTAAATACTGATGCATAAACTGTATAAAGGATATTAAAAGAACAACAGTTATATTCTCACCATGTACAGAGGCTTCAAGCTATCTTACCAAGAGATTGTTTTTATTTCCTTTGCAATGTTTAAATATTATTTTTTTAAGAATGATTTCCTTCATAGTTTATGCGTTAATAAAGGATAGATTGTTCTTAATTAATTATTTTTAAAACGTGATTGTTCAGAAATAAATTTAACAAAATTAGTACAAAATAAAACTGTGTTAGACAGCAGCCAACTAGAATTATTTTTCTAAAATAAATTTCTCCGTCCCGACACGTAATAATTTACAGTTTATTTTTTAATTTCAAATCGGCAAGTTTTATGAAAAAAAATATAAGAGATGAAAAAGTTTCTAAATAAACCAGGCTATCCAAATTTAAGTTTTTTACATCTACTTTGAATATATATATATATATATATATATATATATATATATATATATATATAATTATTCCAATTGGCCCATTAGACGTTTCTCAACTGTTAAAAAAAGTAGAAAGCTGAAACGGCCATAGTTTTATGAAAAAAAATATAAGAGATGAAAAAGTTTCTAAATAAACCAGGCTATTCAAATTTAAGTTTGACAATAATTATCATTTTTCTGTATTTTACTAAGAGTACCTTTTTTATGCAGAATTGATTGTTCTTTAATATTCTTGAACTCTTTAAATTCAAAAAAGTTTTGAATGAAAATATGTAATGATATACCTATAACTAGCGCCCTCTATAATGTACAAAATTCTTATAAGTCCATAAAATTTTTCGAATTAAGAAACATACGTACACCGATTTTCATTCCAATAGCCACAGTAGTTTTTATGTAAACTAAAAAAGAAGAAAAAAAGTTGAATTTTAATACCCTGTATCTCAGAAATGGCGGTTTTTAGGACAATCGTTTATCATATATATATATATATATATATATATATATATATATATATATATATATAATCCAGGTTTCATCAAGTACTATCAATTCAACTCGAGCTTCAAACTTGTGTGTGAGAGATCTTATATTTAATAATATACCTAATTAAAGACCTGAAACGAAATTTTATGTACATAATTAAATAATAGACAACAGAAATAACAGAAAAAAGACGTAACCACACGGAGTAGATAGCAACCATACCAATATTTTACATAAATAAGTAATTATAGTCTTTTATATGTACCCAATATGGCACTATTGATAAAGCAAAGATCGATTTTGCTAGCACTTATTTTAAAACGTTGCATATAGATGATTGAATTGAATAATATAGTAAACGTTTTATAATACGCGAAACAGTCAAACAATTCCAATAGGCACATTTAAATTTAAAACTTTATTTTAATGAGTTATTTTGCTCGTTGGTGCTGCGGGTTTTTTTATAGATTTAGTTCCAGTATAAAATGCTTTTATGTTACTACCTAAGTGATCAGTATCTGTAATACCTTGTAATTAATTAGACTTGATCACCATATTCAATTTTTATTAAGTTCGTGTGATCCGTGCGATAATATCACACTTTAAAAGTGAATATTCCTTATAGATTGTTACTTTCTGATCATTTATGGATGTAGTGATTGTACCAGTGCTAAGTTTTTATCAACCTCTGGCATCTCGTTAGAAATATAATAGGGGGCTTATATAATTTTACTATTTTTCCCAAATTATTCAGTCTTTTTTTGCACACATGAAAATACGAGAAGACATAAAAAGTTACCCATTTTGGGTCAAGAAGTCCGTTTCTGCTTGCTCACCTCTCAAGCGGTAAACCACCGGCGTATAATTTTGAGGCATATGGACGATGTTACATCGTGTAATTTGAGAGTGTTCGGATTTGTAGTACCGGTACTGGTCTTTATTGACAGGAATTGTATGAAAGTATAAGAGATATTAATTAATTCTTATTAATAATCGAACCATATTTTGAAATTTTACTTCACGGGGATGAAATCAGGTTCCAAAGAGGGATGAATTGTTTAAATAAAGAGAATATCTTAAAAGCCGTTTAGGCCAGAAACATGAAAATTGGCATTTACATGTTCCTCAAGAAATAAAGAAACACGTATTTTCACTTTTCCCCGAAATCATCCTCTAACGGGTAGAAACAGGAGGGATGAACAAGGAAATAAATAAAGTTTTCTGAACCAAGTATACCGTATGGAGTATCACGAGGGTGGAAAATAGTTGACAAAAACAAGGAAAATTCATCATACCTCAAGGATTGAAAGTTCAAAATATTATAAGTATCATGTTACGTATCCAACTAAGCCGTGTTTTACAAACAAAATGAAGATCATTATGGAATTTACGAATGCAGTTCCGGAAAGTGCCAAAGGGGAGGAGATTGGGTAAAATGAGGATTTTGGGTTCCTTGAAACTTATGACAAAGGCATCTTACAGATCTTTTAAATTCAAGTTAAACATGACTTCGGGAGTATGTTTAGAAGGCGTTGGAAATCCAATATTAGAAGGTGGGAAATAAGATTTGAAATCCAACGCACCGGTCAGACTATTTTATAAATTAGGGAAGACCCATTAGGTTTCTATTAGTGCCTGTTGGCATAACATCATGTTGCGAAGAACGGCTATTTTGCTAGTATTTGTATTATAATTTATGTAAGAACGAATATGTCGACTATATGTTTTCTGTAATGGAAATGTTCATGCAACCGTTTTAGAACATCGAACCAGATATTCCAATTGCCACAGTATTTAGAATACTGGATACTTGGTTGATAGAAATTGGTACATTTTAAACTAGATTTGGTAATGCAGGTATATGTACGAGCGTGGAGTTCAAAATGGCGTGCAGGTATTGGAAACTGTGCATGACAGGACCGGAAATGGTTGAATTTTCAATTTGTCCAACAGACAAATGCATTGCATTCAGATTTTCTACAAATAATATAGAATAGAAATGTACATGTATAATGTATTTTGTATTTTAATATGTACAATGCGTCTTTTAGGACAGAAGAAAATCCCCACGAAATTCTTTAATTTGGACATCAAAGAAAAATTTCTGTTAATATTTGGCTTGGATTTATAAATTTTGCAGTGTGGGTCCCATATTTATTTTAAATAGTTTAAATTGAGAAGGCCACAATAAATATCTTTAATAATTAATATATTTTTAAATCCAGAATTATGACAATATTGCTACTTGTGTAGGGGCGTGCATTGGGGCACGGTAATCCGCAATAGCACGAATGTGCCATGTCGGTGCATGTTGGCTTCTGGGTAGCAACTTCTAAAGAGTTCGTTTAGGGCACAGTAAGTTACCACGACTACATTATTTTTTCTCGATACATGTATTAATATTAGTTTATGCAAGGGTTCGGGAGAACAGGATTCCCAGCCTCATAAATAACTATTGGATGTCTAGCCGCTCATTGTGAAGACTCATTCTTTAGAAAAGCTCGTTGTTCGCAACCGACTGAATTTCGGAGAATCTCGGTTAGTCAAGTTGCCGAAATTTTGAGGTGTGAATAACCGCGGAGAGGGCGTTATCGCCTTCAATCTGTAGCTTGGAAACTTTGGATAACGTAATTAGGGAGGAGGGTTGTAGGAAAATATTGTTTAAAGAACAGTGGCTAAGACAGAATATTGCGGTGGTCACAGCTGTCTGGCTAGGGTTTGCTCGAAGCGTTTCTCCGAGCAGTTGAGGAGTGATTGGTCTGCACAATTAAGTAACTGATACGTTTATCATAAATGTTTTGTAGTAGCGTTGGGGTTACTTAAAATCGTATGCTTAAACCACTTTTCACAAATCTTCGCGGGTGTGCGTGCGCGCGCGTGCGTGTGTGCATTCGAATTTTACATAACTCAGTGAAAAGCAATTGGATTGAAATTTGGCGTAAATGTTTAAGACCTAAACATCTAAACCCGAGTGATTTTTGCTGGTGGTGGAGTTGCAGGAAAAGAAACACACTTGATTTCTTTTTATACAACAACTCAAAAACTTGAAAAGAATTAAAGTTTAACATAAGTGTCTGAACCCCAATGTAATTTGGTGAGATCGATGTAGAAATTACAGAGCAGTATAAATCGAAAGACGGATATACCTAACGCTGGCAAAACATAAGACGGAGTTCTCCCATTACCAGAGAGCTAGATTTACCACACACTACAACAAACCTCCGCATCTGTACGGCCTACTAAAGATTCATAAGCAAGGAATTCCTCTGAGACCAATTATGAGCTCGAGAAATTTACCTTGTTACCCATTAGCACACTACCTGCTAGGTATCATCACATACTTATCGACAAAAACCAAGTCTATGGTCAGGAATACGCAGCACTTCGTGGAAACCACCAGAAACTTCCAACCAAACCACGAAGAAATACTGGTAAGCTTCTACATTGTGAGTCTGTTCACAAATGTGCCTACCCATAGGGCACTAACTATCATAAGGGACAAGCTGGAAAAGAATGAAACGTTAGACGAACGCACGCAACTCTCGGTAAACACAATAATGGAACTTCTGACAATATGCATTAGAACTACACATTTCCAGGTAGAAGACAAATTGTACCAACAAGAGTTTGGGATGGCGATGGGTTCCCCACTATCACCCATAGTGAGCAATGTATATATATATATATATATATGTATATATATATATACATATGGAAGACTTTGTAGACCAAGCGATATCCGAATTCACAGAGAAACCAAGGATGTGGCTTAGATACGTGGACGATACTTTCGTAGTTTGGCAACACGGCAAGCATAAGCTAGATGAATTCCTAGATCATCCAAATAGCCGAGCACCCTCCATAAAATTCACAATGGAATTGGAGTCGATACAAAAACTGCCATTCCTGGATGTACTTGTACACAGGAATGACAACACTTTCACGACAAGTGTATACAGGAAACCTACCACCTACACTACAACTCCAATCACCACAAAAACGTGAAGTTAGGCGTGGCAAAATGTTTGTGCGATAGAGCAAAAACAATATGCTCAAAATAAGAGGACCTGAACAAAGAAAAAGAAAATATCGCTAAAACACTCAAAGAAAATCGCTACCCCGATCTATCACCTAACCTAAACAGGGAAAGGGTAACCGAAAAAGAAGAAACTAAATATACAGCGATAATACCATATATACAAGGTACGTCAGACAAAATACGGAGGATAGGCAGCAAATACAAGATACGCACCGCTCAGGGTGCCTTTGATGTACCTTGATCGTATTTTTTTTCCTAACCCCAATGGACACGAGCTTTCTTTTAAGCGTTAGTGAGATTATGCGGGATCCAACACGAACAATTTTTTTTACGGCCAAATGATCATGTAATATCTTATTTAGGCTTGTCATACAATTCCCAAAGATGTTTCAATCTCACGAGATGTCACATGACGATCTTGATTTATCAGTTCACGCACAGCATCGATGTTTCCTGGCACAATAACCGATTTTGGACGACCTTCACGGAATTCGTCCTGGAGCGAACTTCCGCCACGATTGAATTCGTTATACCAGTTTTTACAGTGCTGTAGGATGGTGCTTCTTCGCTGTATAAAGATTTAAGTAAATAATGTTACTAAATACTATATTTTTTTACATTAATTTAATAAACATACATATATTATATTTATAATTTTTTATTAAGTTTCGTTTCATTTATAATAATTGTTTATTATTCATGACGATACAGATCTTTCACTTCCAAAATTAAAGGGTATTATAAAATAGTTAACTTAGCACCCACTTGAAATATTTTTCGATGAAAAAGGTAGAAAATTGCAGCTATAAATAATAATATTTTATACGGTTTAATCCTGTCAATTGGTCAACATGAATTGGTGTCCTTTGTTTGTTGCAAGTCTTTTGGAGTGAATTATGATTTCATCAGATATGGAGGGATGTTTAGTGAAACTCCGCAAAAAAAAAATATCATTAACGTGTAAAAGCGGAGGGAAGGTAATTCTTGTTTTTTCCTCTGATGGACACTTCAAATAAATTTTTTAAAATTTTCCAAAGTAACGACGTTTAAGACATGAATCCACATAAAATTTATGTTGGAGATGGTTGATTTTGAGCGATTAAAGAGTGTAATGCTAAGTCTTGATTTCAGAGGTTTAACTTTAATTTCATTGAGGTTATCAAAATTAGATTTCTTCTGCAACACTGTCCATCCAGCGTAATAATTTATGTTCAGTTGTTTCTAATTTTCAAGAGACACATTATATTGATCGATCTGGTAAACAGTTTACGTGTTAAAATATAAAGACAAAATTTTCATCGATTGGGGCTTGTATCTCGATAGCTCATTGATTAGAGCGGTACTTTAATAAAGTAGATGTCGTAGGTTCGAATCCTACTCAAGGTAAACTTTTTATTTATGTTTTTAATAAAATTGATAGTAATTTTTAATTTTGGTTTACATGTTAATTAATGAATCATTATCTCCAATTTTCTTGTAATTGATCTGCGAGCTTAGCCACCTCATTTTTTAAGAAATACTTTTTTGCATGCACAGATGCACAACAGGATACAGATGGAACAGCAGATCGACCCTTTAAACTAGTGCTTGGCATATCTTGTGAGATATTTTCAAAGTAGTTTTTGTACATGGCAACGTCGGGCGCCCTAGTAATCGTACTGTTAATAATCAATTATCAAATCTTTCACATTATGAAATGCAGTTATACGTTGATGGTTTAAGAAGTATTCCTTTCATTTGGTATGAATCAAAATTATTAAATTAGAAATGTTAACGAAAAAATAAATGTAGGTATATATACTATAGTCTGTAAAAATAAAGATTTTCTATTTCGGCTTAGCGCTTTATTACTCTGAGACATTGGAAATGTAATCCTATTCCAGAAGTTACCAAACGTTTTCAACGAACTCAGTTCGGTACTGAATTCAATATTCCGGTATCTCAAATACTTTTCCAGATATTAATGTAATGTGTGTTTCTTAGTTCTAATTTTGTTTTGTTTTATTTACAAGAATGTACGTTATGTTCTGCATGTGCAATTAATGTCACTATTAGTAAACAATAAAAACTGGTTTATGCATATCAATTCCTTTTTAATTACCAATTAATGATTTCGTTGTTGCACGTTTCAAAATAAATGAATTATATTAAGTAATAAAGCTCTGCATCCACACACAAAAAAAACTTTGCAACATAGTTAAAATTAAAAATCGTAACTTCTGGAATAGAATTAAAATTCCATTGTGTTCACCTCTCGCGAGCGGTCTTAAGTCATTGAGCAGGTAATTTACGCTTTCACTTAAGTCGCATACGTTTCTATTGAAACCCAAACGGCTGTATATTCCCAATGTCTCAGAGTAATAAAGCGCTAAGCCGAAATAGAAAATCCTTATTTTTACAGACTATATCAGTGGTCTCGTATCGAATATACTTAAGAATACCTTAACGATGTGAATAAGCAAACGTGTTTTCCACCATGCCTCGAATCGATGTTATCGGTTCTGAAATGCTTTTGTTTTTTATTAATCATTTGCCTTAACGTAATTTGGTTTAAGAATAACTTGCTGTCTTTTTAGTATTTTGAAACACTTGCATAAGTTCTTACTTATAACATTTTTTCTTAAGCATTTAAATGCCTTTGTCGTTAGCTACAATTATTATATTTTATTTATTATTACACATAGCTTACGATTCAGAATGTATGTATTATTTGATCACAACTACTGAAATAATTGGAACTTATTTACAATATTATTATTGTTTACTGTTTATGATAAGTGCGGAATAGCTGCTTATATTCACATTTTCTTATTAACGCGTTTTGATTCTTGGTTTGACTTTAATTTCATGTCGAAAGCTACAATGCTTAGAAATTAAAGATTTTTGTTTTGTAGCTGTAACTGTTTATTTCTTTTAATATTATTTTGGTTTGATTTCGTTACTAAATGTTACATTAGTTTATATGATACTTAATTACGAGTTAATATCAAATAAATGCAAGACTTCTTGTGCATCATATGTTATCACAAATCTTATTACTAACAGCATACAATTATCCATCACAACGCAGTATCAAAATCTTTTGTAGCGCACGCTATATTATACTCAGCAATTTGTATACTTTTAATGTGTATGTATACACTGTGTCCACATTTCTATGCTCACGATTGGTATATTAGTTATACGAAAACTTCCTTCGATTTTGAGATATTTTGAGAAAACTAAAATTTAGCGATTTCAATTTTCTTCAATAACTCAATAACGACTTATGCAACTACTTTTGAACTTTCACATGGCTCAGACACTTTTTTACAACAAACGCCCTCGAGAAGATCTTTTCAATGAGGTACATCGTGTATGAAGAATCTTTATTTCTACGAGAGATATTAACAAAAAATGAATTAAACTCCAATACAAAATTAAAAGTTCAAATTCACTTAAACAAACTGTCCAATGTGGCCACCATTCTGCTTCACACACATTTGGCACCTTGTTCTAACATAGTTACAAACTCTACGTAATGTGTTTCCATTTAATCATCCTATCACATCCAGCACTCCTTGTTGCAAAATTGAATACCTCGTTTTTATTGACACTCCATAGGTAAGAGTCGGGGAGGGGGGGAGGGGTTAGGATTGGGTGATCTCGCAGGCCATTGTTTTGGTCCATTGTTGAAATAACTCTTTCATTCAAGTTTTCTCTTAAAAAACGTTGCACGTCACGAACATTAGGCGGGCTGACGTCCTACAGGTACCAAATGTTTTGCATGCTTTGAGGGTTAATAAATAATTTGTCTTCATGTATCTGTCTCCAGTTAAGTTGTCATCAAAGTTAAAGGACCGATTAAGTGATCATCTAAAATGAAAACAAACACTCAGAAGAACAAAATAAAGTCAATAAATGTCCATTCCAAACAAACTACACCACATATTAAAACCAAATCGAACTTGAAACCTTCTTTGATTTACCAAATGTGGATTTTCAGTAGACCAACGATGATAGTTATGCCTATTGAACACTCTACAATTGGTAAACCGTGTTTCGTCAGTTCAAAGTCATCTTCACATTTTTGCAGATACGGCCTGCTGAATTGTATTGATAGTCATAATCGCTTAAGCCTTGTACAATTGTTAGTTTGTATGGGTGATATTTGTTTTTCTTCAACACTGGATTTGGGAATACCAGCTTATTGACCAACTCGAAGTACTTAGATTGTTCGCAACATTTTGCAAAATAATATTTTATGTATATCAGCATCGTTTACGAGGTACTTGGGACTCTTTTGTTCAAAGCTTCCAAAATTAACTACATTTTTTATTATTCTATTAAAAATTGCACGGTGTGGTTATGATCTTTCCGGAAAACGCTGAACGTAACTCATGCCTGCATTTTCAGAGTTTCAATTAGCTTTGAAATAAACTTCCAACAAACTCGTCAATAACTAGTTCACAAAGTTCTAACTCATTCACCAATTCCACTTTTACATGTGCATATTAACAGACCTTTTCATTTATGTCGCAGTGACGTTTTCTATCATAGCATACTATATACAAATTTATTTTTTGTTAATACCTTTCGTAAACATGAAGATTTTCCAGGCTTCTTGTACCTCATTGAAAAGCTTTTCTGGAGGAGTATCCAACTAACCAAAAACTAAAAATGGTCGCCATTAGAAAAACGAAAGAAAGCGCTGCTAACTTGACAACAAATGAAAAGGGGGGGTTTCAGTCAACACCAACGAATTTATCGTTGAGTGATTGAAGAAAATTGAAATCGGCAAATTTTAGTTTTTCAAAAATATCTCAAAATCGAAGGAAGTCAGGATGAATTTGAAATGAGATTTGTTGCGAGCATTGAATTCCCATTTGATCGTTGCTCTATCTCTTCTAATAACCAATATACCAAAGATGAGCATCGAAATATGCACACAGTACATACCAATATCAATTAGTCTGTTGATTTGTATGTATTTATATCCCTTCGAAGTGGATAGAGAGTTGTAGGAAAGGTACGTTACATTTATAAAAAGTCAAAATAAAGAAGTTTCCCTTAATTATATCTACTCGCTCTTACATTTAAAGAATGCAGTTATAACGTACTGATCTTGAAGCCATTATAGGTAACTATTTATATACATTTACAAGTGGACCAGATTGTTAATGTTACCTACATGATTATAATTGGAGTTTCCGGTTTATTTTCTCGTATTCTGCTTTTTCATATCCTGCCAGAAAATCTTATTCATTATTTTTTTTTAATTTGGCTTCTTTAAAGTACATTAACGTTAATAAATACCTATTATTATACTTGAAATTTTTATTTATAGGACGTGGGCGACTTTTTTTAACATATGTCAGTACAATTTTAGATCATTAAAATTCTAAGAGCAATCCAAATTCTTTACCTAAAAATCTGACAAAACAAACATCATTCTGTATCTTTTCATTTTAATCAAGTTGGAATTTACAATCTAAAAAGGTTAAGAGCTTTTCTTAAATAGAAAAGGAACGAAACATAATTTAAAGCTTATTTGAATAATTAAAGGTTTATATTTAAATTATTTTTTTATTTTATTTGTTTTGTATGGATACTAATTTAATCGATAAAAAAACTTTCATCGCTTTTATAGGCAAAATAAATCCAATATTTAATTATTAAATGAGGCTCTTGTCAATCTTGATCAAACCAGTCAAACTTGATATTTACATGTTGCAAACTGCTTATAATTAATAAATAATTTATTAAACATTTGTAATTATTGTTATATCGTGTTGGAAAATGTTTGAAGATACAGTTTTTAAAGTATAAATGTGCAGACTCACTTGTATCACATAGTATACGCCAAAACAATAAGTATGGATTGACTCGACGGCAATTAATATGAAACTTACATTATAGTAACGGTGTATAATCTGTTTACATATTGATTTATATTAAACTTTAAATTAATATCAACATTGACTTTTCCCCTAAAACATAATTAGTCGACAATTAAGTTTAAAAAAAAAAAAATATGTAAACAAACATATCGTATAGCTAAACTTAACCGTTTTTGAACGTTATGTACTTTTAGATAAAGAATTATCAATTTTCGTCGTAGTTTAAATAATTTCTTTTGAGGTAACTCCGCATGTAACAAGTGCAGACATTGATCTTTTAAGAAATATGACTTACTAAATTTTTATGCAGGGTGTACCAGAAATATGTATTTATAGTTTTTTTTAAGTGTAAATAACTCTCTTATCTTAAATTTTTTTTTGTAATTAGCAAATTTTGTCTATCTGCAACGGTTTTTGAAATATTTACAATTTTAAGGTTTTTATTTTAATTCTTCGTGGTATAAAAATGTACACTGCATCCACAGCTTGCTTTGACCGACTAATGTTACTCTTCCTCAGTGTTATCAACAAAAAAAATCGAACAAACTTAAATATCTCCGAAACTATTAGAGATAGGTATAGAACATATTTAACAAAAATTAAAGCCGATTAATAGACGAAGACAAAGCGTTAAAAAAATAGGGTGTGCTAATTAAAAAAGGAAGATATAGCATTTTCAAATTTACGTTGTTGAATTAATTTTGTGATCACCCGTTTATTCAAAGACTTCATGTTTGCCAGCAACAAAATGGTGCTCATATTGGTCATTTATTATAATTTTAAGTGTTTGTATTTCAGTTAATATGTTTTTAGTTTCTTATGTATTCACAGCTTGCTTTGACCGACTAATATTACTCTTCCTCAGTGTTATCAACGAAAAAATGAACAAACTTAAATATCTCCGAAACTATTAGAGATAGGTATAGAACATATTTAACAGAAATGAAAGCCGACTAATAGACGAAGACAAGGCATTAAAAAATATAGGGTGTGCCATTTAAAAAATCAAGATATAGCATTTTCAAATTTATGTTATTGAATTAATTTTTGTGATCACCGTGTATATTGATATCCAATTTTGACAATAGATTAAAGTAAGCTCATGTATGAATAAATTCTATACCAAAGATTATTTTTTTATCTTTAAAAATAACTGAGATACGCCTACTTGAATTACTACATAAAATGTCAGTTAGCTTTGCAAATATCTCAAAAACTGTAAGATTTAGCTTGTAAGTAATTCTTATAAAAAAGATGTAAAATTATAAGGAGGATCCAAAAATAAAATAATATATAGGGGGTTCTATTTAAAAATCAAATCAATTGTACCGCTTTTATATTACACCCTGTAGAAACCAAACTATTTTTAGGTTATGCAGCTTATAAAAATAGAAAACTTTCGTATTTAAACGTATCTTCTAAGTTTAATGGCTAAGGAGCTATCGACCGAATACGCACTATTGGGACACCCTATATATATATATATATATATATATATATATATATATATATATATATAAACACACACACACACACACACACAAAATTTTCATATAAACGTAAGTCCAATAGTACTTCGTTTTTGAGATACAACGTGTCAAAGTTACAAAAAAAAGTTGATTTTGCTACACGTCCAAAGCGCACTAGGCGTCGAGTAGGCTCACCGAAATAAGCGGTTGCCAAGCCCGCCCATTCCCACGGGCGGGTTCGATATAAAAAGTAAAATGATTGAAAGGTAGTTTCAAACACTTACATAAATCTACAACTCACAAAGCTCAGTCCAGAAAAAATTGTCTCTACGCGTCACCACAATCTTAAATTTTTCTAAAATAAATAGTATTAGGCGGGATGTTAAATTAATCATATCTGACTGTGGAAGAAAGGATTGCAGCCTACTCAGTGAAACCAGTCACAACTCAAACTCATTCACACTTGAAAAGGAATTTATCCAAAAGCTTAAGAAAATTTTGAAATGCACAGGTCGTCATAAACTTCTTGAACACACACCGTATGTATGAAGATTCCAAGTCATAAAACCTTAATTTGAATACTTTTTAAGTATCCCCCTTATGCATATAAATTTATATTTCTGTTATAAAACTCTGAATCAAATAAGTAAATATTAACCAATTTAGAAAATTCAAAATTAAAAGTCGGTTTGATAATTTTTATATCAACAAAACATTCGTTAGTTGCTGAAAAATTTAAAATAGAACGATCAGTGTCTTCATCATAAATAGCCTTTATATATTTTATGAATACTTTCTGTTTAAAAATCGTATTTAAACATTCATCAATAGGTTTGAATTTTCATACGTCAAATCTTCAATTTGTATTTAATAAAAATATTTTGTTATTCGTGTTCTGTCTGTCAAATAGTTTAAAATAGTTAAAATAATATTTTGTAATCGATTAAGCGATTTCAAATCGATCATTAAACTCAAAAATATTCAAAGATTAATTTCAATTACCAAAAGATGTAACCCGTTAGGTAAATTTACACAGGTTAATGCTAAAATTTTATCTCAGCTGACACAAATAAACAACAAAAGTAAATGAAATAATGGATATATATTGACCAATTTGGAATTGTAAATATGTAAACACGTGGCTCCCAAAAAGCACCACAAAAATCACTTCTTATATATTAAAAATACCCCCCCCTTCCTGCCCCCAAATCTTATATACTAAACACATAAAAATAGATTATCCTTTTTGTTATAATAAGAAATTGTTAACTCAACAAGCAAAAATGAACTTGAAATATAACCGCACTGGCATCTGTTAAACAAAACATAAAACTAGTTCTTACAATTTACGTCAATTAGTTGTCTATCCATGGTATAGTGAAGTCCATATGGTCTCCTTCAGTAACCCTTTTTAAATTTGCACCCACACTGGCACCAAACACAGAAGACAGCCGTATTCGCAATGCATTAGGCTGTAAAACTCGCGAGCGCAGTTGTCTGTTGTTTACTCGCGCCCAATGCACATATGCACCTAGGCAATCCGATTTATTATTTGCCCTTCACATAAACGTTTCAATTTTCCATTATTGCACAATATTACAAAATTTGTACTAACAAAATATGCATACATATTCCTTACTGCGCATTAATACAATATCAATATATCATACTTTCTCACTCACTCACACTCTCACTCACTCATACGTCTACAACCATTTCTTTAATCCGAATTATTTTGTACACAGCAGCAAAATACGATTGGCAAACTATTATCCTTACCAGTGCCGTCTCAGTAAAAATTTTCCTAACATATTATTTTTCAATCAAATTGAATGATTTCAACATGAAAATCTTTCTACATGTTTCAAATATTCTTTCATATGGTATCATTAAAAATTCCAGTGGCATATCAGTTACACCAACTTACATTCTGCATATACAAAAAAAGTTTTTCTCGTGCAAACTCACTTCATTTACATTCAAAATACGTTGCATACGTTATCAAAATACTGCATATACACGATGCGTCAAAATAACTTTACAATTTTTGAAATATCTCCAAAATGAAAGAGGTATTTTTCTCATTCTTGGTATAATAAGTAGAGATATAAAGTATATTGGTTTGAGCTTATTAATACGTTTTTATTATGTACAGTGGCGTAGAACGCAAGGGGTAGTACAAAATTTTAATCCCTAATCGTTACGCCAATGGAGTAAATTGTTTTTTTTTAATTAAAAACCTTGATGTGTTTCAGATAAAAAAAGGTACGCTATCATTTCCCGAAGTTACGTGTATTCTTCTGGAAACACCCGGTATATATAGAAATTACTTTCCGGTTTTACATATCTTTTTTGGAGGGACGAGCGTTTTTGTACGGAATCACAATGTTACTAAAAATACTAAGATTGGATTTACAAAATATTTGTGCAATATATTTTTCAAAAATAAAGTTGGAATAAAAAAAATATATATCTAAAATAAATCGTTCGTTTTAACCAAACTATTTTTGGATTAAAAAATATTTGGTTTTTTTAGATTCAAAATCTAAATTGTCATTTTCGGTTCAGTACGGTGCAATCAGTATCATTTTTACTTAATGATGTAGCCAAATTGAAATTTAATAGGGGTTTTTGAGTTTTCACTTTAAAAAATGATAGGGACTAGCCACTACTATCGTCATTCTAAAAGTATAATTAATGTAATTTTGTTTAATCTGTAATAAAAAATTATTAGGGTGTGGCGGTTGTTGTTAATAGTTTCACCCCTAATATTACTTATACTCCAAATAATAAATAGAAGATTTGGTGCCTTCAGCTCAGCCAGTGATTAACAGGGTCCATGTTCTTAAACTTTGATTTGCTTTAATTAGGAAAGGCGTGCGTGGTTAGATATGTTCGCTTTACAAAAAAGATGTAACTTCTACCTGTAAATAAATGTTAAAATACCTCGGACGCCAACTTATTTTATGGAAAACAAGTAAACCGTAAATGTAATAAATGTAAAATTGAAAACAATAACAAGGTTTATTATAAAATCTTTAAGTCAAGTTATAAAGTAGAAAATCTTAATCCTTATGTTAATAACTTAAAAAATACCTTATACTAATAATTAGAAATGAAATACCTGTTGTATTTTAAAATTTTGGATGTCACTGGTATACTGTTACGGATAAAAAATGCTGACGAAGCCACGCTTTCAATTTTGGTTGTGCAATTAATCTTGAAATGAAAATATAACAATAGTTTTGATATTTGTTGATCCCAAATGAATAAATTCTTTTACAAACAGACAAACTTGGTTGATTTAAATGGGTTAATGTACCATTTATATATAATTTTCAGCTTCTATTGCGTCATCCTCGTTAAATTGAAACGTAATAATACAATGAAACTACGTAATAGGAAAATGTAACATAATAAAAGTAAAAATAACAGTAAAAATAAAAGTGCCTAAAAAGGATAAATATAATAGACAAAGAAAAATAGGTTTAGTTAATTCTTGCCGTAAATTTTACGACACTTTTTAATAAAAATAAAGAACAAAAATGGACGCTGTTTGTTTTCATTAGCGTAACCACAGCGACTGTGCAAGTGAAATGCTCGTACTACCCCACTTTAAAATATCTAAATGAATACTTTTCAGCCACTAAGGCATGCAATTTACATGACACAAAAATGAACGAAGTTGCCTAAATTATGGTATATTTTAATACAACTCAAAAGGTTTGTTACAAATCGCTATACATACATTTGAAAAATCTAGAACACTGAAACTGTGGCAGGACCTGTAACAAATTATCCACGTATTACCCAAAAATTAAAAAACACCGAACCCTTTTCAATAGCTAAGCTACCATCATTTGCGTGTGCGTTTCTTTATAAAGTTTCTTAATATAATGCAAGGTAAGTTTAAAAAATAATTAAATATGAATGAAAATGGTTAATAATTTATAGAAGCGGGTTAACACGTATTATTTATGTCTATCTGGAATGAAGTTTTAAACGTCATTCTGACATAGATTACTGTTTTTGTTTTTACAATGTTGCCTGTTTTCGTTATGAACGTATGAAAGAGGTTGCATAGTTAGGCTAAAATAAATTATAAATTACTTCATTTCTTAAATTTTTAAGATAGCATCTAGATGTCTACTAATTTCTTTAATTTCCATTTTGTAGGTTGGAAGGTCGTGTGGTGTTCCACACCAGATATTTGATAATAATAAAAGGAATACAGATTCTAAAGTCAAAAATATATACATTATTTTTTATTCAAAAATGTTAGTTTCGACATCCCTGTCTACATTCTCTGTCTCATTGACTTCATTTAAGTCCTGTACAATATTACTGGAAGCATTTTCAATAATACTGAATTAAAAACTGTCGGTTTATCGGGGGGGGGGGGGGGTATTGTAAAAGTTTCTTTAAATCCTGAACCTTTTTGATGTTAAGTTTTATTGGTCTTTCATATTTTCTTTTCAACGTTTTTTTCATCAGTATCAGTATTTGGTCGCCTAACTTAACACCTCTCTTACCAACATTTACTTCCCTAAAGGTTCCATTTAAGGTGTACTTAATAAACACGGAATTTGGGTATTCGCTATCGAACTGAAATTTCACAATATCAAACCATTTTTCTGGAGAAAACATTTGTTTAATATATTTTTTATACTTTTCAATTAAAACAAAATTCCTATCTTAAGGCAAATGAGTGTGCTCCAGATTTAAGAAAACGATGCTCTATGGTTTGGTGTACTTTTTTCCGTAACTAACTATAGCCATAACGCCGTTATTACACTAGCAATTTCGGAACTTCTTCTTTTTGCAACTCTGTTCACGTAACCATATGACCTTGCCCAGATACACAATCATGTATGCCAAGATTATAAATTCACACTTTTCTACGGTAAAATGCCAAGCCAACAGTCAATGAAGGTGAGGGTAATGTCTGCCGCAAGTTAAATAAAATTATGTAGCTGTTTTTAATTCCTTGAATGTTTCTAATGTCGTCTTTAAGGTTTTGCTGCACTGCCTGACCATGTGTTTGATGCAACTGTAATTTTACTTGGAGATTTTTAACCTGAGATGTATTATCCTTATTTGAACTTATCATAAGATAATAGGTCGTGGTTTAAATAGACTCTGTTTGGATTAGAGATCTTTCTATACTTTACATATCTAGAGATACTTCTAATGTAGTCGTGAACCGATTGTACTATTTCCGGGGCAACTTTGATCTGTCGGTTGGGATCTCTACAACGCTCATCTTTTTTGGTGTTGATCTTCCTTCCGACATTGATGTTGAAATTAGTTTAACCCGCTTAACTGAATTTTGAAGTCTATGAACCTCCAAAAGCTCCAGTTTACGTATCTGGATATCTATTCCGTTTACTTTTAAATTTTCTTGTCTTTTTGTTTTTTGATTGTAGCTTCTCTTTTTCTTTGCGACTTTTATTGTGGAAAATAAATACGTGTTCTGATTTTTGTATGTCTCTAAATCCTAAAAGCCGTTGAATATAGATGTTTTAGTATCATGCAGCAGTTAGTTGTCTGCACTTTTTTTTTGCACTTACATGGCTCTTCAAGCTTCTTTTGCTCCATCAAATTTATATAGGCGTATCCCAAGCTTCGACATTTTTTCGTTCTTCCTTCGATATTTACTTTTCTCCACCAGTTTGGCGGACGTTTTTCTGGGTTCAAAATTAAACCTCTGCTGCCTTCTGCTTGAGTTTGGTTAATATCTGCAGTTGCAGTGATTTTGTGGAGTCCTATGAAAAACAAAATGTATTTTAGGGCTTAAACCATCTAGTAAATAAAATACTTTTTTGGTATTAGAAAATGTTATTGGAAAAAAAATTAAATAAAATAGAAGTGTTAAGGGCTCTTTATACATAAAAAATTAAAAACGAGCTATTTATGGCCACGTAATATTAAAAAAATTTATTTAATATTATTATAACCGTAATAAGATACAAGCCAAATATCGTACAGTAAACTGCACTCAAGCCACTACAAATGTTTATTTACCTTTTTTTGGTGTACATTCATCACTCACTCTTAAACTAGTATGTGGAGAATATTCCCTATCCTTTTCTAAATCGTCAGAGCCAAATTCGAAGCTAACTTTTCGTTATAAAACACCTGTTTTCGCTTCAATAACATTATCAGCTGTCGCCATGTTGATTTTGTTGTGGCTTATAAAGTTCTTGCGTCGACAACACGGTGCTGATAGCCATACAACTGGGATGGTGGCTTAGGACCTTCTTTACAGATAGTTTCACTAAAATCGTGAAAATTAAAAAATTGTGGCTTAGATCCCTTATTTCCTCGACCTCTTTATATGTACTTTAGCGCTCTCTATAAAGTACCTTTATTTGTGAATTTATTGTAACCAAAATGCGAAAGAACCGAGGTGTATTAAAAGACACACAGGCACATATATGCACAGGCGCACATAAGTACACCCCCTCCCTCACCACACCCACGCACGCCCACACGCGCGCACACGCTCATGCTCACACCCATACTTTATTCATTCATTCGCTCACTTCAAAGACCGTTGATCTGCGTATGCGCAAACCCAAATTTTAATGTATGCACTAATTTTATATAAATACATTAACAAATATAGAAGTTGCTCTGCGCATTTTTGATATGGGGACTAATTTGCTTTATGGTAGTAATATGTGTGACATCTTGACCGTGACACCTATGATTGGAATACTTTACTGTGTAAATTAAATAATTGTCTCTGTTTCACTCTCCGACATGGACTACTTTTCAGCATGTTTAATACATTTCTGCCAGTATTCGCCATCAATTCTTTGTAGCTATTCCATCTATATTTCTTTGACGTGATCATCGTCGAACTTTGCCTTATTTCGCCCTAAATTTTCATTGTAGTGTTCCTTGCAGTTTCCCACACCTCTTCAATGGGGTTAAACTGGAAATGATATGGCGGTTACAGTAAAACCCTGTATCCGCACTTATTGGCAATTTTATCCGTTTCGTACACCTTGGCTTTACATTTTCCGCAACTAATTGTAATAATTCTTTTTTGAACATGGTAGATTCGTAGGAAATATTGTGCTTTAATAAGTACTGACATATTTCCTCCTTCTTGAACGAAGTATTTGGAATTTTTCAAAAACTTTTCAGTGATAACTAACATTGCCCATGACGATTAACGATGGCTCTTTTAAGATGGGAATTAAACTGCTTTCAAACCATTTTGTGAATAGCTCTGCACATATATCAACATGATAGTCGGCACTTTATGATTTTGTACAAAAGAGAAGTGAAACATCAGGAACAAAGCCATTTTTATTACCCGCATGCAACACTATAAATGCAAAACAATAAAAGTTAAGAAATTCAGTCTAAAAAAATTATTGTGACGAACCTTTCGTCCATTGGTCTCTTCTTCGTTCTTTGCTTGTTATTATCGTGGCAGATTTTCTTGTGCCAACCTCGACTGAATATCCACGTCTCAACTAAGAAAACGGGTTTGTTTCCTCTTTATTTTTGTGGTGTAGTCTTAAGAAGCCTACTCGATTGGCGGCGATATGGGTTTGTTCAAGTAAACCTCTTCTTCCATCATCCAATTTAAAGGAAAAGCCAATGCAATGTAAAAAAGACCTTAAACTGAATTTACTAAATTTAAAAGTTTCACATTCGGTCAATTCTTTGTAGTGATGTTAACGTTGTATGGATACCCAGAAAAACAAATATGTGTAAGTTTACAGGTTTTGATCATGTTTTTGCTCACATTTTGAATGCATTTCATAAATTTTCCTCTGCATAGCATCTTTCACGTAGTCATCGACTTCTACAGACTGGCTTTTTGTTTAACTGGTGATTATGGAGGTTTATTTTCTTTTTAGGCTTCTGTCGCTTGCTTTCTTGTAGTAATAACCGTATTTATGCTTATCCCACAGGATTCGAAGGTTCGTTACAATTACTACTTTTATTTCATACCAATACATTATAAACAAATAAACCCTTAGTTACGGTAATTGTAAACATGGCCATAACTTCCTATGGAGTTATAGTAGGGAACTATAGATCTATAAGTCCCTCTAATGTATTTTGACAAATATTTGTAAGCTTGTCAGTTGATATATCCATGGTAACAATGCCTACTTAATTTTTAAACGTTCGTTTAATTTTAATTACCAACAAAATTTCGTGTTCATATTTCAATTATAATGAAATATGCAATAAAATTATTTATCTACATGTGAGTTATGTATGTTAATAACCTCGGGCAACTTACAATCCTTCGGGACTAACGTCCATCGATATTGCAATCCGTTGCTCTCGGTAATTAACACTCTCACAACTCCCTTGATATATAAATAACTATTAGCTTTAATAATGTCGTGAACGTTAGTTTACCTACCTGCATTATCAGATTCAATGGAACCATTACGCCATGGTTATCCCGTTCTTTTTCAAAATAATTAAGGACGTTTATTATAAACAGCTACGCTTGAGACTTGAGACACTTGTTTCGTAGCATTTTCAACCCTACAACTCTAAAATTTTAGGTTTCACAAAAATTACATAAAGTTGTTATAATTTACCCATTAAACACATCACAGGTGGAAGGTAGTTTAAAAAAACTATTTTATTCTATAAGTAAAGTAAACATGAAGGATAACCAAATAAACACAAGATGACAGAGATATTTGACAACTATTTTAATTTGTGGTGTGCGACAAATGTTTTAAAGCCTTATGGTTAACTGTACCGCAGAGTCAAATTGACATACGTTATCCTTTTCTAACATGTAATGTAGTATTAAGAAAGAGGCAGTAAACTCTTGCTATTATAACGTTTTACATCGATG
Source organism: Vesta saturnalis (assembly GCA_036346205.1). Classification (NCBI taxonomy): domain Eukaryota; kingdom Metazoa; phylum Arthropoda; class Insecta; order Coleoptera; family Lampyridae; genus Vesta; species Vesta saturnalis. The sequence goes on along the minus strand of JARFJB010001965.1, from coordinate 5,593,690 downwards.
AGTCATGCCCAGACTATATCTATGTTATTTCTATATCATTAGAAATGTCAAATTGTCTTTAATTTACGCTTTTTTTTTTGTCATTATACTCAATGTGGTAACTTGACAGATTTTGAAGTTTATTAACCAATGTCACCTACTTAATAAATAATATACTTTCTCTATTTAAATACTCTCTACTGCTGGTTGTTGTCATAGAATTTCATATTAAAGGCTTCCCAGATGTGTAGATTTACCCAAAAGAAGAAATACCTTAAAATTAAAATAAACCATTGGCAAATCGGCAACGGCAAAACCATTTTTTCGTATTCAGGGGGTCATAAAAAGTTTAAATACACAAACATTTCATACTTGAGCATAAGATTTTATACATAAACTGTATGTAGTCACAAAATAAAAATTAAATCAAATTTTTCATATTATTTGTATGTTAAATCAATTTACGCTACTCGTTACTATGACTACGCCACGGTCATAATCTTTGTCGTAACATAAACCTTGATTACCATACTGATATGTAAATAACTATTGTATGGCTTGATAAGGAATTACATGCTTATTGTCTAAATGAAGTTGTAATTACTCTGTCAGAAAATGTTAATTTACGTTTAAGTTAATACTGACTTCACCGAATATGGGGTGTTGTATAGTTTTACTACCATTAAGTAAGTTACTAGTCAGATCTCATATTTTATTTTTGATATATATTGTTATAGTTGCCTGGCGATTTCAAAACATGCAACTTTTGCTAAATGTTTTTCTTTTATCTTAATGGGGAACGTTTCAAGTTTTTTATTTAATGTTTAAGAAATTACTTATGCATCGTGCATAATATTTTAATCTAAATTATTAATGAAAATCTAGACTTTTAATTAGGGTCTGGTATTGGTTTGGTTTTCTACAGTGGTAAGGTAAAGGACCCCTTTACCTTACCTTCGTCGTATTTTTACATTATCGGAATTTTTCTCCACTTGCAAAATATCCTCACTTGATTTCTAATATACAGGGTCGCTCATATGTATGGGAACGGTCGATTATTGGGTAAAATATACAAGTTAAATACAAAAGTTCTAGGGTTTGTAAATACCTATTAGCCATTAATAATTTCAAGTTTACAGAGTCGGTCATAAAGTCGTGGCACATCAAATTTGAATTTTTTTTAAATGGAACCCTCTGTATATTATTGGATATTTCAATTTTTCCTTCAATTTTAAGCAAAGATTGTCATACACATAATGTACCTAAATTCAAGCGTTTCCGAATTATTGAGTTTGGATTTTGAAATGTTACAATGAAAATCATTAAATGCACTCTTGATTTTGTACACTGCATAGAAATAAAATACAGACATAGGTACAGTTTTAAAATATTTCAAAAAAGAACAGTTATTAATGAAATTGTAAAATTTGGTTCTACAGTCCTATTTTATAAGGTGCTCAAAGTTTTCTCCATTAACCTCTTGACAATAATGAATCCGTTGACCCAAATTTTGTAGTGTATGTACCAGAGCATTTTAAGAAAAATTTTGAATTTCATACATAATCCTCGCTTTCAACTCTTCGACATTTTGGGGTCTATTTTTGTAAGTTGAATTTTTAATATGACCCCACAAGAAAAAGTCAAGGGGGGGGGGGTCATATCGGAAGACCTACGTTTGATTTAAAAATTCCCGTATTTGAAGTCCAAAATGCGGAGGTGCCTCATCCTGCTGATTTGGATCATTATTGTTCGGAAATAATTGAACGAGGTCTGGAACTATTGATTCATGCAAAAGTGCTCAATATCGAGCAGAATTTAAATTTCCATTGATAAAATACGGTCCTATGATATACCCACCAACAAGACCACACCAAACATTGACTTTTGCAGTGGTTGGGTGTGAACTTGTTCCATCCAATGTGGATTTTCATCTGACCAGTGCCTACAGTTCTGCCGGTTCACTTGTCCATTCAAACAAAAAGTAGATTCGTCAGAAAATAAAATATTATTTACAAAATTTAAATTTTGTCTCAGATTATCCATAATAACGTCGCAGATCTCGATTCTGCGATCAAAATCATTTTTACCTAATTCTTGTAGTAGATGGATTTTAAAGGGACTAAAATTTTCTCACTTGGCAAACTTTTGAATTGAATATGTTATGTTGTGATTTAATGCTAATTGTGTTGAAGTTTTCGGATTCTCCACGACATCCAATATTACATCCAAACGACTCTCTTCGTTTGTCATTGTTACTGGCCTTCCGACTTTAGATCTATCTTTGACACTGCTAGTCTCCCGAAAACGACTCAAAGTTCTTGAAACTGTAGACTTGGAAATTGAACCCCGGTCGGGATGCAATTCGTTAAATAAATTCACTACTTCTGCAAAGCTTCGCATTTTATCATCATAACCAATCGTAATTAAAATTTCGATCCGTTCGGTTTCATATATGAATGCCATTTTTGGCGAAAAATGTGACACTTAGTAATAATTTGATATTCGTTCTCAAGTTAACATTTACAGGTTAGGTTAAATCGAGGATGAAATTTAATGATTTTCGTTGTCAATAACTTGGAAACGGTTGAATTTAGGTACATTTTGTGTATTACAATTTTTGGTTAGAATTGAAGGAAAAATTGAAATATCCAATAATATACAGCTGGTCCGATTTAAAAAAATTCAACTTTGATGTGACACGATTTTATTACCGATCCTGTAAACTTGAAATTGATACTAACTAATAGACATTTAAAAACCCTAAAACTTTTGTATTTAACTTTTTCCAGTATCTCGTATATTTTACCCAATAATCGACCGTTCCCATATCTATCAGCGACCCTGTATATGTTGGTTTTGTATGTGAGGTCAAAATCATTTTCTAGTCATTTGAGGGTAATTTTGATACATAGGCAGATAAATTCGATAGAAAACACAGGAGATCGATTTATACAATTACTTATTTAGAATATGCTATAAAACTATTGAAAACTATTGAAAATGACTCAGTGGATTTCTCAGCGCCACATTGTTTATCACACATCTAATACACACCTGTTTCATCTCTCGAGTCTGTCTTTTGGCATACTGTATGATATGAAACAACACAAAATGAGCACTGCGCCCCTTTAGCGCCATTCTTCAGTCTTGCATCTTCCGAATATGTTCTTCTGCAGAAACCACTACCTTTTACTGGTACTTGTTCTGACTTACTCCATAGCCTTGTTTGTTCTAGGCACGTTAGCATCGTCTAGAGTAAGACATTTTGCTCTTGAATTTCTCTTTCTTTTATAGAATATTGTCTGTTTGGCGTATGGCAGTAGGTTTTGGAGAAGCCGGCCTATCGTCAAGTGCTTTGTAAGTTAACCTGTATTGTGCAGGTGCCTCGTTAGAAATTTGTTCATTTTGAACAGGATAAATGCCACGTTTCTTGATGGCATTTTTGATGTTCTTCGGGCAGAAACTTTGGAAGTAAGCTGAGTTGAGAAGAAAATGGAAGTTTGCCCGATTTGGCTTCTTAGTAGGACTTTCCTTCATGAAATTACTTATGCTTTGAGACCAGTGAGTCTTAACGATTTGTACACCCCTACATCTGATGGTTGAAGGATGTGCGTTGTATGCGCAGGAAATGTCATTAGATGGATACCATTTTCTTTGGCCAAGAATATGATCCCTTGATTAATATGGGACGCATAGGAGTCAATTAAAATAATTACAAGACAGGCAGGAGGAATAGATTGAATCAAAAACGAAAACAATACAAGAAATATATCTGTGCTCCACCAAGGCATTTGGAAGGCAGTCTTTTTTAAGACGTCCATTGGACGCCTTTGAATATTATGAAAGGTGGTATTCACGTTCTATCAGCACACCCACGCACATGCACACGCACACGCACACACACACACACACACACACACACACACACACACACACACACACACACACACACACACACACACACTCTCTCTCTCTCTCTCTCTCAGTGAAGAAATTATGTATTATTTCAAGGTTGGCCCTGTAAGCCGCTAAATTTTCTGGAGTCCTCAAATATCAATTATATCTGTTTTTGAAGCTAGCCCACTACCATCTACTGGAACTATTTCCCTCTGGATTGAGAACATTTTTCTTCCTACAGTTTTGGCTAACTGAAACGCAACTTCGCTGTATTTTGATCGTTCTTTGCCCATTTTCACCTGTGATATGGATGAAGTGAATTTGGTGAGGTATGTTCGTGATAGCAATCAAATTGAAAATTAAACACACGGTCGTATAGTAATAGTATATTAAGTATTAAGAACAGTAAGGACAGTTTACCGATCGACGATAATGTTTGGCCAATATTGGAGGAGATCGGTAAACTCCTTACTGTTCGAAATGCTTATGCTATTTTTTGTGCGATCAACAATACACTTGATGGCAAAATGTAGGCAAAACACATTTTATTTTATCTCAAAATTGTTTAAAAGATGACCACAAGCCGAACCACAAGCGTATGTATTGTTTCCTTAGTAAATGTGACAGTTGTAAAATAATTGTGTCAGAAATTCTGCTAATCAAGGCGACAAAGTTTTGGTGCTTTTTAATTTTGAATATGTTAAGTAGTCCGGAGATATTTAGGAAAAACCGGTTTTTTAAAGTGACGGTTTTTTGCTAATATCTTGTAAACCGTTTGTTGTACAGAAAAATTATAGGGACAAAAAATACTCACAATTATATTACTAATCACATATTAACCCAGATATGCCTAAACAAACTTTTTTTAAAACAAGGGATTATTTTTACATTTTTTTTATGAATGTTAAGTATGTAGAACATAAAAAATTAATACAAAATTCAATGGATTCCAGTGGGCCCTATAAGGGCCAGGCCATGCATATAGGACGTTAGTAACGAAAGATATGTATATAATTATTGATTACTTTACATAAAACAATTATGTGTGGTATGCAACAAAGCATTTAACATGAACCCCAACATCAGACTTAAGACACCTGGTAGAAGTCTTTGTATGACAGTGGCGATATCTAGTTTATCCAGAGAAATAACAAAATGGTCAATTCTACTAAACGAATATGCATATTTTCATTTTGATTGGGTTTTCCCTTAGAACTGCTGTTTGGTTGTTTCTGCTGTAGAAGTGCTACAGCTACACATCGTCTGACCTGCAAATGGTCCATTCCACCTTTATTGCTTTTATGTATTTGCCAAGCGTTTTGAAAGGCCACATCAATACACTGCGTAATTAGAGAAAAATACAATTTTTTCCCTCTAATGGAGGTTCGCATCTCAGCGATCTACACCGCCCATATTCGAATTGTATTTTTTCACGACGTGCGGTTGTTCAATTTGAATAATCTTTTTGTCACGTTGTGAGTATCTTTTTACAATATGAATCGGTCGGACGCCTAAAGCATTGGAACACATTGTGACTATGTTGTTGTCGTTCCATTGAACAGCAACAATATTACTTTCTTCTGCCAGTCGATACTCATAACTTTTTTTTCCCTTGAGATTTACGACGGATTTTTGCTAAGTCTATTACAACAGATTGTTTCAGTACCCTGAATATTTTTATTTCACAAGGAAATAAGCAAATCACCAGAGTTGAAAAATTATCAAAATAAACGTGAAATTTAGGATCTTTCCACTTAGATCTCTATGTATCTGCGTATGTAAGAACAACACCAGCCCCGACCCCAAGTTCTATATACAAAGATCCAATATGAGTAGATGCGCCCTGGCAGGGTTCAAAGCAGTTAACATACCGTAATCTGGTACCCCTACCCATAACATATCCATAACGGATCGGTTTTCCCATTATATATTGTTTCAGACCATTGCCTCATCAATACTGTGCGATTTTTGCAGAGGTTCTAAGAATTTTGCATTTATATATATATATATATATATATATATATATATATATATATATATAAACAATGGTCTAAGTTTTGCGAATTTGTCATTTATTTCCAAATTATTGTTATCTGCGAAATATATATTACTCATGATATATTCAAACCTATCTCTTGAGATGGCTTCGGCTACAAGTTCATTGTGGGTCTCTTTTTTACGTCCCAGAACATTCGACGCCTAGAGGGTTATAGATATCCGCTCAATAACAGTACTCCCAAAAATGATCTAATTTCCCTACCAGAAATATTTCCTTGTTTGTTTTGCTGGTTTGCATAACATGAAAACGAATGAGATAATGATAAAAACAAAATTTTTTTTCTAGCTGTTCGATACATTCACCATTGGTTCAAGAAGGTCATTATCAAAAAAGAGACATCGGGTTGCCACTCGCCGTCGGAATCAATCGTTTCAAAATGTTTATTCGTTCATTTCAGGTCTGTTCTCTTGCGTTTGGGAACTTGCTTACCTTTGCGTTTGGGAACTTTCTTACCTTTCTGGTATAGGCGTTTTGCCACTTCGGAAAGTGGCATGTTATACTTATCATCGTCAGAACTAGTAGAGGAATCGCTGATGTTTTGATATTTATTTCAAAGGGTGCTCTTAGCTGATTACCCGGTAAATTACCAATTGTCAAATTATTCTCATATTCTCATATATATATATATATATATATATATATATAATATATATGTATATAAAATAAAAATTTTCGAAAGGGGTACTTACCCTCCAATTTTATCCCTTTACCCATACCCCACTGACCCCAAAAACAATCAGTTGCTTTGGGTAGTTGACATCTATATGTGTGCCAAATTTCAAGTTTATATGTTAAGTCCTTCGAAAGCTATGGAGTTCATACCCACACAGACAAGATTTTTTTGGACGTTTTCGAACATTTTAAAGCGATTAACCAAATACAAATTTTTTTAGCGATACAGTACTTCCCATCCGTTGGATGTGAAGTAATTACATATTTAACATGCTATAGGCAATTATATGACTGCACACGCTGAAGCCATTTTCTTACAGCCCAAAACACTAAGCGGGTGGATTGGTGAGTAACGGGTGACGGGAGGCGGCCGACGGGCGGTGTACCATCGTCGATGATTGAGTGAGTGAACACACGCGTGCGCGTGCAGGCGGACGGGCGTGAGCGTGTAAGTGGGCGTTTGAGTGGGCGGACGAGTGCGTGCGTGTGTGGGGTGGGAGAAGTGTGTGGTGTGTGTGTGTGTGACTGTATGTTAGTTTCGCAAATAACTCCAAAAAAACAACATGTACCATCTTAAAATTTCGCATTTAAACTTGTCTTTGTTTCTTATGGAGCTGATTACATTTTGGGAGAAATCCAGCTGCGGAGAGAGGGTTATTAAAAGCCATTTTTGGTTTTTCTGAAAGTCTTAGTTCAAACTTATTGAATATCTGAATAACGTTTATAGGAAAATTTGTAAATATATTTTTTAAACAAAATTTAAGTTTCTTAATATATATTTAAACTATTTAGCTTTTTCGAGTTGTTTAACGTTTTATTTTTGTATTTATGTTATACAAATATAAACGTTTCGATAACACTTACAGTTATCCACGTCGGTAGTAATACAATCTTTCAAATTTATGAAACTTGAAAAAAAAATTGTTCCAACATCTAAAACAATTCTGAAAGATTGTGGTACTACTGACGAAGATAACTGTAAGTGTTATTGAAACGTTAAGATTTGTATAACATAAATACAAATATACACCATTAAAAAACCCAACAAAGTTTTAGATATGTGTAATAATGGTGAAAGTTTACATTTTCTTAATATATAGCCAAATAAGTCTAAAAATTAATTAAACAAGATTGGAAAAAAATCTGTTTTATCGATATTTTATAGAAACGGGTGGCTTTGGCATTTTTTTTAAATTAGCATCTACAGGGTGACATAGAAAAAAGTGCCATGCATAGTGCCACGCGATAGAGGGTACTAAAATAAGAAAAAAAAGTTCCTATGAACTTAGGTCCGCAACGCCTATGTTTAAAAGATATAGGGTGTTGAAGTTTAATTATTTTTTTGTTTTTTTTTAATGTCTTTTTACAATGATGTAATAAGCGGACGAAATTTTGTATACAGGGGCTTTTTATTACGCAGAATTCAAATATGACCTTAGTTCTTGAATACATTTTTCAATTCTTCTTCCTAAAGATTGACGGCATCTTTGAAATATTCCTGGGTTATTACGGAATCTAGCTACGGATTCCATAATTCTTATCCATAGTTGCTCTTCATTATGTATTTCTACAGAATAAATATCATTTTTCATGAATCCCCAAAATGAAAAAGCGAGGGGATTAAGGTCAGGACTACGAGCTGGCCAGGGTACAGGTCCTCCTCGACCAATCCACGTATTTTTGCAAATCTCCTATCCAAAAATTCCCTTGCCAAGCGAGAAAAGTGAGCTCGTTCGCCATCATGCATGTAACGCATTCTAGTACTACTATAAAAAGCCCCTGTATACAAACTATCGTCCGCTTATTACATCATTGTAAAAAGATATTTAAAAAAAACAAAAAAATAATTAAACTTCAACACCCTATATCTTTTAAACGAAGGCGTTGCGGACCTAAGTTCATAGGAACTTTTTTCTTATTTTAGTGTCCTCTATCGCGTGGCACTATGCATGGCACTTTTTTCTATATCACCCTGTATATGTCTATTAACCTCTATCGTACGTGAAGTTTTAAACGTCTGTCTCTTTTTGTTTTAAAATGTTGCGATGAACGTATTAAAAAATAGATTGCGTAATTATCTTAAAAAAATTATTATAAAAATTATTTTATTTCTTTTAATTTCCACTTCGTAGCTGGGAATGTCGCGTGGTGTTACAAACTAGATATTTTTAGTTCTTTAAAATAATTCGGATTTTGTTTGTTATTATTTTGTTCATCCTACATATTGTTTTGGTCGACTAAATGGACATTTCGCTTTAGCATCGACTATGAGTTTATTCTCAAAGGTTTGATTTACTTTTATAACAGGTATATTTAAGTTGTCTTGTATGGAAAATATTAGAATTATTATGTGATATGATGCTTCCAGATCTGTAATAATAAAGTACAGAAACCAAAATAATTTCTCACCTCTTAATAATTTTGTGAGAATTCTCTCTAACATTAGTTAAAGATACAATTCACACCACACAATCGTGTTTTAATAATTTCAGTAGTGAGCAAATGCGTAATTACAAAGACAAATGTCTTATTCTTAATATTGAAACAAGCGCTGTTCGTCAGTATAAATCACAATCAACGCGTATTTAAGAATGTGGTTAATTAATGATTACCGAATTGTTTAGAATCTTCAAAAAATGAATACAATAGTTTCACGTTATCATCTATCGATGTAAACGAGTTTTAATTTTTAAGTATCTACAAGTCATTTAAATTTCATCATCAAAATCGAGAAGTGATGACTAATGACTTAACGATACTTAAGTATGAGGGCGAGATAATGGTATTTTCAAAAGAATGTTATTCCATTCGAATTCAAATAGTTGCCCGCCCCTTCTGAAATTAAAAAGTCTAACCTCTGTGCTGGATGCCATCAACTACTTACTTTAAACTGAAAGACAAAATGAATTTCTGAATTAATAAGATCGAAACTCTTTGTTGCGTTTTTATTACTTTTACTTTTACATTTCTTTATTATAAGCATACTGTATTGTTAATGGTGAATTTTAATGAAACTATTGACTACGTATTGTAAAAATCAGTATGGAATGTCAACAATGCGTGAAAAGTTTTGTCTATATTGAAAGCTATAAATATTTTATTGTTGTTTTATTGCCTTAAACAATGACCGCTAATAAAGATTTTTTTAAATTTTCATCGGAGTAAAGGAAGATACATTCATTTTATTCAGATATTTTTGTTGCGTTAATTAAAAATTTTAAATAGTTATTATTATTGATGAGTCGCAAAAGCAGAATCTTATTTAGTCGGTAAGATTACCTACTAGGTAGTAAATGAAATTTTTTTAAAATAAATATACTCTGTTCGATTCCGAATTACCATTTTTAAGTTATATTGAATACGGGCTAGAGGATTAGACATCATTCACGATGTTTCTGACAACAACAGGCCGGAAACAGTGGCGTACCGAAAGAGGGGATACCCCCAAACGCCCAAAACTTCCATTCTATTTTACGCTTTTTCTTATTAATCGTTAAAAAAATCAAAGCGTTACTTATTTCGTTGAATAAACATTTTTTTTGTTTTTTCTGATTTTCAGTTTTCTTTGCACAAGGATTTATGGGACAACCTAGTAATAAAAGCAAATCTTGTATGTTATTGATTGAACAAAACAATTAAAAGTTCTATTCAAATTTGGCGTGCTTCTGAGGACAGGGCTTGGTTCAGTAAAGGTAAATTAACTATTAATAATTAACTATTGCGTATTGCTAAAATGAATTGTATTCGTAAATTCATTGGGAAACCAAACCTGCCGAAGATAGACGAGAATAGAATACTGAAACGGATCCTAAAAGTTAAGAGTTTGAGATAATAATTAAAAACGAATTTTAGAACATTCTAGAAACTAGAATTTCACAATAATGAATCATCTTTATATTAGTATAGTATTATTAGCAGAAAAAGCGACAAGCGACCGGATATATGAGCCATCGTTGTATCAGAGAGATGACTTTGTGTAGATATTTCTATTTCTAGAATTATCTAGAACGAACATCTGCATTTCCGATATAAAGTAAGCGCTAAATAGAGGGGATCAGTCTCTATCTCATACGAATTTTACAGTGCGTGTTAATATACAGGGTCCAGGTCCAGGGTGTGTTTAAAAACGTTGCAAGAGCGGTGGCAGTCTAATAATACTTTTTGTGCGATCGTTCATTTTTGTCAACTTACTGTCACTGTTTTGACAACAGTAGGTGGCATTTTCTGTTTAATGAGTCTAACTGAACGGTAAGTAATTTACTTACCGTTCAGCGAACAGTAAGTGAAATTTACCAAAACTTTGTCGCCTTGATTAGCAGAATTTCTGACAATTATTTTACAACTGTCACATTAACATTCAGGTTACTAAGGAAACAATACATACGCTTGTGGCTCTGCTTGTAGTCATTTTTTAAACAATTTTGAGATAAAATAAAATGTGTTTTGCCTACATTTTGCCATCAAGTGTATTGTTGATCGCACAAAAAATAGCATAAGCATTTCGAACAGTAAGTTTACCGATCTTCCGACTTCGCTCCAGTCGCCAAACATTATCGTCGATCGGTAAAGTGTCCTTACTGTTTTTAATACTTAATATACTAATTCGTATTCGTTCATAAGACGTTGTTTTATTATTCATATTTATTTACTAGTTTCTTTTAGTTCGTTTGTTAAATAGACAATTTATTGTGTAATTTGTGAATTATGCAAGTGTGAGTAATTTAAGTTTGTTCCAAATTTCTTAAAAAGAAGAAAATGTGATGAAAATGGAGCATCGACATCAAGCTCATTTGCCGGTGCCGCAGAGGCAGACGAATCTCATAAAGATGAAAAATCACAGTAATAACACTAACAATACTATTACCACTGCCATCTAGAGTCAGCATTTACAGAATCAGAAAGATATTTGAAATTTTCTGAACAAATCCGTACCAGAAAATGTAAATACCATACAATCGACCTGTGTTCCAACACCATCATACACGTTTCCCTTAATTGATTATATTATTAAAGTTTGAAAATAAAAAACTGAAACTGCGGTTTCAACATGAGTGGTTGACAGAGTTTAGCTGGCTTTGTTATTCCGCTAAAGAAGAAGGCGCATTCTGTGAATGCTGTGTATTCTTTGCTACAACTGGAGGTGTTGGGGGCCAGGCTTTAGGCGCCTTGGTTAAAGTAAAAATGGATAACTGGAAGAAAGCCAAGGAAGTGAGTGTTTAAGGTTTTTTTAAGAAAGCGCTAACTCAAACTCATAAGACGAGTTCACGAGCTTACATTCTTGTTATTAAATTAACAAATTAACTATTCTCTTTTTACGTATGTAGCTTCAGTTTTGTGTAATAACGTAGCTAAAAAGTCGCCGTATTTGCCAAAAATAAAATAGAAAGTGGTATTTTTTTCGTAAACACCACATGTATGTAATGGTATTTGGTCTGCTTTTGTAAGCTACTTTTATATTATGCTTTTGTAATGTTTTACGTTTTATACGATCTGTTTGCAAGGAAAAGTAAAATGTCAAACTTATTAGAATTTGTACATTTATTATCCGTAGGTGTTGTTTGTCTGTACTGAAATGACTTTTTGGTTTGTTGCTTGTTGAAGCCATTATTTATGAAGACTTTTTCAAGGTGGTTTAATTCCTGTTGTAGTTTATCTGGATGACAAATCTTTGTGGTACGGTACATCTAACTGTTGATAATACTCGCATTAAATAAGAAGAATGATGTAGTTAGGCAATTATTAAATAAAGGAATTTCTGGAACCAACGAAAGGTCGGAGTAGAGCGTTTAGGTATTTAGATCTTATGGTAATTTGGATTCCTTTAACCGTTTCGTAGTTAATAACTTGAACTTGTTATTAGGATTGTATGATAGTTTAATGTAGGCAGAATCGCTGAGTAAACTATTAGCTTTGTTTATGTAGTCAGTTTTATCCATTAAAACAATAGCTCGTCCTTTATCTGCTGGTAAAATTAGGATGTCTTTGTTGTTACTTTTAAGGCTTGATAATCAGTATAAGTTAAATTCCTTTCTGTAGGTTATGCTCTACGTAGTATTCTTGTAGTTTCATGTCAGATTTCGGATGCTTCAGGAGCTGGATAATGGCTAATACTCGTTTCAACATTAGAGATGATTTCTTCAATAGGAGCCACAGCAAAATCCAACCCTTTAGACAAAACAGAGTGAGCACTGTCGGATAAATTACAAGAACTAAGATTAACTACAAGATTGTCAGATGTGCGGTTGGCAAGGTCAGCGTAAGATGTACGTGTAGTGTTGATACCTGGATGTCTATTTTCGAGAACTTAAACTTGTACAACAGTGATTTAATTTTAATTCTCTAGTTACCTTGTTAAAAATTGTCATTTTGATGTTGCCTCGTCAACACTTGTCACTTTCATATTACGCCTGACGAAGCACAGAGTGACTGTCTGAAAGCTTGCGATTAAATAAAGAAATATTCACACCATTTTTCCCAAATAGCGTTATTTAAGTTTGAAGATAGTTTATCAGTAGTTCAACGCTTTGCGGATACTTCTTAAGCGATTACAACATTAATGCTCTGAACCCAGTTAATTCCTTTAGATCTGTTTCACTGAGCTGTTATCGAATTTTAACCTTAAACAAATAATTGTGAATCCAACACGAATAACTGAAAATACAGCATCCCTAATTGACTTTATTATAGTACGCAATGATAACTCTGGCGTGTCCATTGTTCATACTATCATCACTGTTTAGTATACTTCAGTAGCCCTGTTGGATCAATTAGTACACTCCAACAATGAAAACCTATATAAATCTGATTAGAATTAATAAAAATAGATTCTGGAATGATTTAGTAGCCATACTGTGGTATATCATTTTTGACATTGCGACAGTCCGTAGAAATAAAATAAATAAAGTGGTGGGGGGTATTCAAAGGTTTCCTTAAATCACCCCCCGTACCTTCGAAACGGCTAATCCGATTTTAACAAACTTGAGCGCGTTGAAAAGAGCTCATCTTGGGCTACAAACTTTAAAATAATTGAAGTGTTGTTACTTTCACATGTCGTCGCTAGAGGGCTTTACTCGACATTTGTTTTTACTTGTCAAACTCACCTCGTTTGGGTTAAATGATACGCTCATCAACTGGGTTTCTAGTTTCCTTGATAAAAGACGAATACGTGTCGTAGTTGATGGCTTTTTTTTCAAAAGAAGTTAGCATTAGCACGGGCGTACCACAGGGATCCGTTATAGCGCCTATACTTTTTCTGCTGTACATAAATGACCTTATTTCTTCAACAACTAACCCCATCCATTGCTTTGCTGACGATAGCACTCTTCACTGTAGTTCATCTCAGTCTACCCATAGTGATAATCCACCTTCTATGCCAAATCAAGAAATTAAAGCTGAAATGGAAAATTAAATCAACAAAGACATTCAACGTATTCTCGAATGGGAAGCAATTATCTAGTTAAATTTAATGCTAACAAAACTCAGTCTTGCCTTGTGTCCGCCAAAAAAGATCAATCATTTCCTATTGTAAGTATGAATGGTTCAGTGCTTAAGTTTTCAGACTCTATTACTCTGTTGGGTATGACTGTATCTTCAAATCTCTCATGGGTTGACCATCTTCTGTCAGCTACCAAATTAGCTGCTCGTAAAATAGGCTTTTGTACAGATCTAAGCAGTACTTTACGTCTCAACAACTCCTTCTGCTGTATAAGGCCCAAATTCGGCCTCATCTGGAATATAATTCTCACCTCTGGGTTAGTGCTCCACAATACGCTCTCGATATCGTTGATCATATCCAAAAAGCGCGATTAGGCTTATAAATGACCCGTCCTTAACTTCTCACATACAGTCCCTTGAGCATAGAAGGATGGTTTCAGTTCTTTCTTTGTATTATCGTTATTACAACGGCTATCGTGCTGCTGAATTATATTCTTTGATACCATCTCGGGCTATCTGCGAGAAACTCGGTTCGCTCATTCACATCATCAGTATGCAGTACAAATCTCCACTTGTCGTACCAAACGGGTGCAATCCACATTTTTCTACACGGCTTCTAAACTCTGGAATGATCTCCCTAGTTTCTGCTTTCCTCTCACTTATGTTATGAGAAAATTTAAGCTAGCTGTTCATAGGCATCTATTGGTAATTCATTATCCCTCTATCCATCCTCCTAAGTGTTCCTGAGTGCTTTAGCACGATAGGCCTGTTCAGGTCCACAATCATAAAAAAAAAATTCTTACAGAAACGGTTAATATTCGCAAAAAAATTAAATGCATTGGTATGAAGAAAGCTTCATGAGCAAGTAGCTAAATGATGCCTAAACAAGCTCGCGAAAACCGCATTTCGATATCTTGTTCATAACCTAAAATATCGGCCAAAGAAGACTTTATACGAAAATCCCTTAAATTTTTATTTTTTTTAACTATATTTTTCTGGAATTGTTTCTATTATGTAAGTTGTGGCCCTAAAAAGGGCCGATTTAAAGGAGGAAGGTTTCTAATGCCCCGCAAATGCTCGAAATGCTGACCATCACGCTCTATGCATTGCTGAAGCCTCTCATGACTAGACAAAACTGCAGCTTCAATTTCGGCTCTCGGTATGTTACATATTGCGTTACGAATCCGGTTTTTCATATCTTCTCTAGTAGTAGGTTGAGTCCGAAACACGATGTTCTTTAAGCACCCCCGTAAATAAAAATCGAGGCAAGTTAACTCTGGCGATCGCAGAGGCCATGGAAACAGACTTCCTCTTCCAATCCACCGCTGTTGAAATACTGCATTAATATGCTCTCGCACATTAATAGCAAAATGTGCTGGGTAACCATCCAACTGCAAAAACAATTTTTGCCTTGTTTCCAGAGGCACATCTTCCAACAACAACGGTAATTGATTGGCCAAAAAGTCAAGAAATACATTGCCATTTAGGGGTTGCGCGAAAAAATATGGCCCAATAATTCTGCCTCCTAGTATGCCACACCATACATTTAAACTCCAACGTCCTTGGCGCTGAAGTTCACGCAACGAATGGGGATTTTCTGCAGACCAATAATGTATATTGTGCAGATTGACTCTCCCGTCACTACTGAAGGTGGCTTCATCGGTCCAAAGAATTTGAAATAAAATTTCTCTATTTTCGTGTATCATGCCTAACATCTAATGGCAATAGTCTAACCTTCGATCAAAATCTTCCTCTTTCAAGGCCTGATGCAAAACGACATGATATGGGTGCATTCTTAAAGTAATTAAAAAAAGTTTAAACGAATGCCTATATATTTTGATGGCCATTAGAACTTACCTATGGTCCTTCAAAATATTTTGAACCGTTGTCCGTGATATGCCCAACTCAGTGGATAATGCTCTTGTGCTAACATGAGGATTTCCTTCAATATAGCCCAGTACACGGTTAATATTTTCTTGTGTTCTTCCAATTCTTTGCCGTTGAAACGTAGCCCGAAAACTACCATTGGCTCGTAAGCTCGCCACTAATCGGGGAAAAACTCTTACATCGCAAGGACGCCGATTTGGATATCGAACCGCGTAAACTCTTTTAGCTACTGCGACATTCTGAAGACATTCAAAATAAACCGCAAGCATATCAATAGCTTCATTATTCGTAAAACGCATTTTGAAAGCACAAAGTTGCTCAAAGTAACGCAAAAGTATTGACAACTATTGACAATTTGAGGATTATGTATGTTTTGTTTAGGTATCTGTTTCCATTGCCTGCTTCTTTTAATTGTATACTTTTCGTATATATTCATAGTGAATATGCATTTAAACAAACAAAAATAGGCCTTTCGCATAACTGTTAGCATTGCTTACTTACTTACTTACTTAAAAAGGGTGATTTTATTCTGGTGTATAAATTTACAAACATTTAAAATCGCAATATCTAGGTAACCTATTCAGGGCCAAAATTGATGCTGCAGTTTTGTCTACCCATAAGAGGTCTCAGCAATGCACAGAGTGATGCTCAGCATTTCGAGCATTTACGGGGGCATTAAAAACCTTCCTTCTTTAAATCGGTCCTTTTTAGGGTCACAACTTACATAATAGAAACAATTCCAGAAAAATATAGTTAAAAAAAATAAAAATTTAAGGGATTTTCGTATAAAGTTTTCTTTGGCCGATATTTTAGGTTAGGAACAAGATATCGAGATGCGGTTTTCGGGAGCTTGTTTAGGCATCATTTAGCTACTTGTTCATGAAAAAAAGTCATACCAATGCATTTATTTTTTTTGCGAAAATTAACCGTTTCTGTCGGAATGTCCAACAAAACCCTCTAGCGACGACATGTAAAACTAACAAAACTTCAATTATTTTAACATTTGTAGCCCAAGAAAAGCTCTTTTCAACGCGTTCAAGCTTGTTGAAATCGGATTAGCCGTTTCGATAATACGCGGGGGGGGGGTGATTTAAGGAAACCTTTGAATACCCCCCACCACTTTATTTTTATAGATACGTCAAAAAGTGCCAAACAAAAACAGTTCAGATTATCCTCGTCTTCAAAGATCAGTTATTTTATTAGGTTAATATAGCAGAATTCACAGAAACATAACTTTTTTAGATTCAAGATTGCAGAAACATGAAAATATTTTCCAGGTTTTTTGTATTGGTCGTTTTAATAATAACTTTTTTTTTGCGCAAGCCTCTACGATGAACAGTTTTCCAGATACAGTACCTCGCATTCTTAGTTGGCCACCCTGTACACATTTAATGTCAATGATGATCACCAATAACTTAACTTTAAATTTGCAAACTTTTCTTTCAGTCACTTAAATGGTTACCTTCACTTTTCTTTATAATAATATTTGGTCACGCGTCCCACAATTGAACACTAAGAACGAAATATTTGCTGTGTTAACTTTTAATCTGCCTAAGCACTTTTTATTTCTTGAAGAAAATCAGTAATGTTTTCCTTCAACTCACAATATATTAAATTATTTATTTGTCAATGTCTATACGATTTATCCCTTTATGGCTTAATGCAGTTGCTATACATGCTCTGATAAACTATAATTTTCACAAATAAACTCCTACACTAACCATTCTAATGGTTATGCAACGCGTGCGCGACTCTTACTCAAAACCTCTAACCAACTAACTAACCAACCCCTCAAATTTGAGACTCGCTTATATACCTTCTGCCCGCCATACTGCCAATATGTCAGAATAAATTCGCGCTAAGATCAAAATTCACCAATCCCAATTGAGTATTTCGTGCGTTTCTTTGCCGCGTCGAAGGTTCCAACGTGGAAGAAGACTCCAACGATACGAAATAAACGTAGCCATCTTGAATTTACTTCACAAAAACTTTCCGAAGAAATCATCAATTGCAATTACATTCACACTGTGGATTAACCCGATTATATCTCAACTTTCTATGTAAATCTCACATGTGGGCGAATTCTATTTCCGCAGTTTAGCGAACTCCCTCACATTCTATCAACTTCATTCTTGAACATGCATCGATTTACCACTATTGCACCATATTACAAAATTTCTACAAACAAAAATATGCATCAACATTCCGTACTGCACGTTAATAAAATATAAATATATCATAAACTCACTCACTCATACGTCTACAACCATTTCTTTAGTCCAAATTCGTTTATACACAGTTGTAAAAAGACCAGTTGTTTTACCAGCGCCGTATCAATAAAAATTTACTCAAAACATTATTTCTCAACCAAATTTAACGCTTTCAACACGAAAATCTTTCTACAGCATTCAAATATTCCTTCACTCAAAAACCAATGCCTCACTAAATTCCAGTGGCGTATCAATTACACCCACTTACATTACGCACAAAAAAAATTCTTTTCACGCAAACTCACCTCAGCTACATTCAAAACACGTTACATACGTTATCAAAATACTACACATACACGGTGCATCAAAATAACCGTACAATCTATCCTTAGACTATTGTTACGAGGATCATTCAAATATAAACCGGAATTTTTTTACTACTATTTATTGCGGATATATAAAATTACAAAAAAAATATTTCATTTTTCTACATAGTTTCCTTCAACAGAAATACATTTTCTCCATCGGATAGGAAGCTTTCTGATCCCATCGTAGAAAAAAGAAGGTGGCTGCCTCAGTAACCAATTGCTCACGTACATTTCGACTGCATTGTCGTCTTCAAATCTTTCCCCTCCTAATGCTTCCTTCAGTGGACCAAACATATGGAAGTCACATGGGGACAAGTCTGGACTGTAAGCAGGATGTTCAAGAGGTAGCCATTGCAATTCAGTCAGTTTATCACGAGTTAGAGCTGTTGTGCGGGGCCGTGCGTTATCGTGCAGAAGGACATCGCGAATCGGTTGCTTGCGTCGTTTGTTTCGATAAGCTTTTTTTGCGTCATCCAGCAGTTGGCATTAGTAAGCAGCATTCACCGTCCTTCGTTCATGTAGGCAGTCAATTAGTACAATACCTTTAGAGTCCCAACACACAGTAGCCAAAACTTTCCCGGCTGACAGTCGAGTCTTGACCTTGATCGGCGCCCCCTCTCCAACTTTACCCCACTCCATACTTGTCCTCTTGTTCTCTGGGGTATAGTGATGGACCCATGTTTTATCGCATGTCAGGATACGATCCAAAAAAGCATCCCCTTTTTCAAAGCGATTCAGAAGTTGTTGTCTTTCCGAACATTCCTTTGTGCCTCGGTTAGTGGACGTGGAACCCACCTTGCCGAAATTTTGCTGTAGCCAAGTGTGTCCGATACTATGGTATGAACACTTCCAACACTTATACCCGCTTCTGAAGCAATCTCAGCAACGGTAATGCGGCGATCGCCTTCCACAAGCTCACGAACGGCCTGAATATTGTCTTCATTGACACTGGTCGCCGGACGCCGTTTATGACTTTCATTTTCGACTCTATCACGACCATCCCGAAATTTTTTAGCCCTATCAAACACTTAGGTCTTACTTAGTGTATCATCACCAAACTGTGCTTCAAGTCTCTTCAAAATCTCACTCGGTTTTACACCTTCGTTGACGAGAGAACGAATAATTATGCGTTGCGCAACAGACACTGGTACTTCTTGTTCAGTCATGGCGGTACTGAAGTGGCGGGCGTGACTGAGAGCGCCTTGTGCATGGATACCCCCTCTTCTTACTCCCACCAACGATTCCCTGCCACGCCGCGTTGCTCTACACTTCGTTTGTTTATTCATCTTTACTGTATTGTAATTATCATATATACGCTGATGATACTCATATATATTGGTTATTCCCATATGAGAATCTGGAAAAGAACGTCGCCTTAATTAATGAGGATATACACCGCTTGGTGAAAAATTCTAAGCGCCATAATCTCATTGTTAGCGGTGCTAAATGTTCTGTTTTTAACTTTGGTCACCGAACATTGCGCAAACAAATTCAAACAAACGTTAACATTTAAATTAGGGACCAAATTCTACATATTCAAAATTTTGCCAAAAATCTGGGAGTTACATGATTTAAGATATAAAATGCATATTAATAAACCTTTGCAAAAAGCTTATTATACCCTTAAGTTTCTGTTCACTAATACACATATAATGAATTATCAGATTAAAAAGCTTTTATGTGACTCATTCGTTCTATCGTATTTTAATTATTGCGATGTTGTCTACTACAAACGTATAGACTCTATAGATAAAAAAAGGGTACAATTAGTTCAAAACTCCTGCCTTAGATTTATTTATGGTATTCGTAAACGCCATCATTTTTCTCAGTATATTTCCAGAACGGGTTGGATGTGAATGGCCATATGGCGCATACTATAATATATTACTTACCTAATAATAGGTCTCCATATTTGTATAACAAAATTCAATTCGGTACTGATATGCACAATATTAAGAGGTAGAAGGAAGAACTTGGTAACTACTCCGCAACATAAATTAGAAATCTTTAAGCGATCCTTCTCTTATAATATTGATAAGTGTAGTAATTTGCTGCTACTATGTTCCCAACGCTTATCATTAAGAACATTTAAAATAAAATTAAAACAAATCTTACTGTCTGCGGAACTAACATTTTAATGGTTCTAACCCTACTAAAATTGAATGACAACGGTTAAGCAATAAGTTATAATGAAAATGTTTCAATATTTAAAACACGGCTAAATTAATTATTTGTTTCTTGAATTTTCTTTTTTTTAAGGTACAGGTGGGAGAACAGTTGGGAACATTCTACCTTAACTGAACCTGTTCCTTTTGAATCTTCCTATGTGGTACACAGGTACTGTAGGTATATAGTATTGTATTTACAGTCAATAAACATTATTATTATTATTAAATATAAAAATAATGGGTAGTGATATTTCACTTTATTTACCAATTAACCATAATTATTTATATAGAATATCTATTTTGTGCCTAACCAAACCTCTTGCATAAACCTAGTGCTGTACACTAATAAGATTTTCATGTTTAATAGCATAAACCGATCTCAAAATAATAAACTATAATGAGTAATATTGACATGATCAACATCGCTTATATGAGTGAATATTGCAAAAAGCAAAATATGTTTTTAACGTTATAAACGAATTGGGTGGCATTTATACCTATAAGTACCTACTCTTTAAGTGCGTGGTACTTCTGATTTGAAAAACTTAAATCATTGAAGTTATCTATACTGATGATAGCTTGTAATTTGATACAGTTATTGAAAGTGAAGTGGGTAATTTAAAACACTATCAACCCCTATTTTTAATGTGTGGTCTAAAAAATTATGAGTAGAGTTAGAGTTAATAGTCATTTTTATTACAGGGATGCAGCAACATGGAAGGTTACCTTTTTGGGTTATTTACCACTTGCTTGATGTTGTTGGAGTTTAAACTAGTATATGCAGGTGAGTAAAGTTTGTGTATCTCTAAGTATTATAGCTAAATAGTTAAAACTCAATTTTTCTTCGTATGTGGAGACGGTGTTATTATTATAGTTAAGATAGGTACCTGTTTTAACGACGCGAATGTAGCGGTCATTTTTTCCTGTTAACGATACAATTTCTAAAATACGGTAAACTTTTTCTTTGTCTCGATAAAAATTTGTTTGTTCATAGAAAATTTTAAAAAAATGTTGCCAAGACTATTAGTCCTTAAACTTAAAGAAAAAAATACGTGTAATAAAGATCAAATTTTATAAGAAAATTGGAAGAATTAATAAATTGAAAAAATGAGTTATTTATTAAATTAACACTTATTTAATGAATTACAATTGTTTCGACACACAGATTCAAAATTTGAAGAAGACACTGTGTGTCGAAACATTTGTAATTCATTAAATAACTTTGTGGAAATTAGAAACTATTTGTTTCATTTAAGTGTTAATATGAATTTCCATCAAGTAAAAGCCAGCACAATTCAATTTATTAAATTGTTTAATTACATTACTGGCTAACAAAATACGGCTTATTAGTGTATACAGGGTGTCGTACGCTTTTGACTTATTAAACTTCTGAAGCTTTTTATGTATTACATTTTTACCATTATTTTATAATTTTATATACAAGGTGAGTTTTTTTTTCATTATTTGTATGGGGATCTCGGAAACCATAAGTGTTACATATTTGCTTAGATGGGGAAAGATTTGCTTTTTTAAAAGACTAATCCAGATACGCTTTTGTTGATTTCAAAAAATGCATGGTTTACTAGATATTTGTAAAAAAGTAAAATTCTCCAAAATCGTTTCAGCGCTTTGATTCGTTTATTTCTAAAGATAGATAAAAATTGTTTGAATACAATTTGTAGATAATTTTGTGCCGAGTAACGTCACTGTACTAGTTTTTAAATTTTGCTTAGCATTTTGTAGTTATGAAGCCGCAGTTGAATTTTTTTAAATGGAAACCATAATTGGCTATGACATTTTAATAGTCCATTTTTTTCTGATTATAATGATGTAAGGGTTGTATGCACAATACTCGTTTTTCTATTATTAGGTTTATAGCCCAGGACGTAAGGGTTTTTTGAATGCAAACGGTGGGGTAGAAATTATTTTTTAATATGTTATTTATGGGTAGACCCTGATCAAAAATCCAAGTTTGCGACATTGAGGAGGGACCGCGCGCGACGCCATCTTGGATTATACGTTTTTTAACATTATCTCCGGAACGGTTCATTTTACGACAAAATATGAAGTTAACAAACTTGAAAATTTCCCATATTGTAGGTGTTTACATTTTTTTTCTACGTCTAATAGGTAACGAGATATGCTGGTGCAAGATGAACTTTTTTAAAAAAATACGTCAAACTCAATGCTTTTAGTTTTAAAAGATTATTCTAGCAATTTGTTTGACAATTACAGTAATTTCTTCACAATTTTCAAAAAATGAGCCATTTTTAACTATTGTTTATACATGTGTCTCATGAAATTGAGACCTACAATACTAAACTTTGTTACGCAAATTTAAGCTTATTTTCACACCACCATGAGGTAAAGCTAATTGGCGCGTTTTTTTCCCACTATCCAGTACTCATTGTTTGTAATATTTTTTCCATGTATTGTTTGTAAAGATGTTATACATTTGTCTATGCTAATGTCTATATCGTATTTCAACTATCACCTATATTTTCTGTTAGTTTCTCTTACTTTTAAATGGTCCGGGTTGATTTATGTCTTTATCCTGAATTCTTCTTCTGAGTCATTATCGGTGGTTTGGAAAATCAGATCCTCAATTGATAACAGATCATCCTCTACGTCATCGCTCTCGATGCGAACCTCTGCAGCATTGTTGCATACTATTACAATATCCACACAAAATGAAACAGTTTTTAATCAAATTTTGGGGGGCTGGTTTTTCTGTCATGGTTATAGAAGAAAGACCATTTGCACCACATTTCCATCCCCAGTCCTCTGGTGGTGGATTCCATACCACTATTGAACTTGATGGTATGTTCTAAATGAGTGATACCGTGCGGAATTCCTAGCTGGGGTTCGAGAGGGAAGATTAAATTTGTCTTTTGTAGACGATTTGAGAAAAGTTTGTAGCGAATCTCTTCTAAGGTTTCGTTTTTGATGTTCCCGCCATACAAAGCAACATGAAACTGTGCTCCAGCGTCTTCAATTCTTGCTAGTGTGGCATCATATTGTTTAAAGATGTCAATGATGCTATTGAGTTTTATGTTTTTCTGAACATCCGATAGAAAGTTAAACTTTCCTTGATTAAAGAGCGACGATGTTGTGTCGCAACCACTAAGCACATGAAGGAGGAGAATGTTCTGAGCTGCTTCTTTTTGTTTTAAACCCTTTGCAGAATATAGTCTTTCAAGAGTTTTGGCTTTCCCAGGTTTGCAAAAATAAATGAGTCACTTTTATTTAAAGTTAGATCACAAATAAAACACAAGTTCGTTTTGACATTCACCATTGCAAGCGTGGCTCAAGTACGAAGAACTGGTCTCTAAGCTACACGCACTGAACTAATGCAAAAAAAAACAACCGATAAAAGTGAATGATACTTCACGCAAATGCAGCCGTCGCCGTTACCGTATCCTTGAGGGAAAAACGGTATAGAGAATATTGTCCTCTGTTCTGTTGCCCTGATAACTCGGTACCTTCATTATAGATTCAAAATAAAGCCATAAAATGTAAATGAGGATTAAGCGGTTAAATAAGGGTATTATATTTTATTCTGATTTTTTCCCTTTATTTCTAATGGTATGAAAATAAGTTAACTTTTTGCGTAATAAAATTTTAAACTCCTTTTTGAAAATGAGAAGAATTTAGTTACGGAGAGTTACGGAGATAACGATTTTCTTGTACCTATAATCCAGGATGGCGTCGCGCGCGGTCCCTCCTCATGATCGAAAACTTGGATTTTTGATCAGGATCTACCCATAAACAACATATTAAAAAATAATTTCTACACTACCTTTTGTACTCAAAAGGCCATTTACTGTGCTATTAACAAAAATCATACTTGCCATGGAAGACAAAAGTAACGCAACTGAAGCGTTATTTACCTTCATCTTTGACACTTCGTTCGTTAGTGTAATTCTTATCAGTGTGCAATGGCTTTAAAAAATTAATTATGGTGTACACAAATTTCGAGAAACTTGATATGATCGAATGTTACATCATTTGTAACAAAAACAGTCAACGAACGGCGAACGCTATTTTTTATTGTATTTTGATCGCCCTCAACCATCTTTAGAAACCTTCAAGAATTTATAGAACAATTTAAAAGAGTTTAGGAGTTTTGTGAAGCCCAGAAATAGGGGTAATATTGATGAAAACGTGCAGATAAATGTTCCAGCTGTTGCTAATCAAAATCCATCTACATCAACACAGCAAATTGAACAAGACGCTGCAATCTCACAACGCACAGTAGTGAGAACTTTAGCAAAACATAAATACCATCCTTATAAATAGTCAGTTGGACAAACTTTGCACCCTGGTGATGATGAAAGAAGATTAAATTTTTGTAATTGGTTCATAAATATCTGCCATGAAAATAACTTTCCAATGCAGATCTTATGGACCGACGAAACACATTTTACAAACTGTGGTATGTTCAATCTCCATAATGAACACTTGTGGGTTGGGCCCACAGGTGTTCATTATGGCGAAATCCTCACTGTTTACAAGAAAGACGACCTCAGATTAAGTTTGGCTTCAATTTATCGTGCGGTGTTATTGGTTCGCAGCTTATTGGGCCATTTATTTTTAATGAGACTTTAACTGGAAATCGATATTTGCAATTTCTTAGGGTAGGTTTTAACAATAGCCTAGATGAATTAAATTTACAAACCCGTGTAAACATACAGTGGTATCAACACGACGGTGCCCCACTATCAGGCGCAAGGTAAAAGATATTTAGATGAAATTTTTCCGGTAATGGTCCTGTTTTATGGGTTGCACATTCCCCTGATCTTTCACCTTTCGACATTTTGTATTTGAAGTAATAAAAGACCTCGTATATGTGCGATCATATGCAACCCTGCAGGAGCTACAGGAAGCTGGAACCCCTGTAGCTGTTTCGAAACTTACTGTAAATTTCTTTTGTTTTCCATGGCAAGATATGATTTCTGTTAAACCTAATATTAGAAAAACGTGTGTTGTGCTTTTATTTATTAAAATAAGTGATACAACCCTTACATTATTACATCAGAAAAAAATTCACTATTAAAATATGTTATAGCCAAGTATGGTTTCCGTTTAAAAAATTAAACTTTAAAATGATAAACAAAATTAAAAAAACTAGTACGGTGACGTTATTCGGCACCTACCAATCTACCAACTGCATTTAGACAATTTTTATCTATGTTTAGAAACAAACGAATTACAGCGCTAAAACGATTTTGGGCAATTTTATTGTTTACAAATATCTCTCGTAGAAAGTCACGTTTCTTAAATCAACAAAAACGTATTTGGATTATGAAGCAAATTTTCCCCCAGTTAAGCAAATATGTAACTCTTATGGTTTCCGAGATTCCCATACAAATAATGAAAAAAAAAACTCACAAGCGAAATGCCGAATGTTTCATTACACTCAATCACGGATCCTGAGAGGGGATAAACTCTCTTCGCACATTGATGCATATCTGTGAAATTAGTACGACATTCAATAAAAAAAAATACAGAAAGACATGTTCTAGTTAGTCCTATACCTCTACCGTAATAATAAGACATTTCACAACAAAATTCTAACAATTAAAACATTTTTTTATTATTATAAATATTTGACACCAGCACGACATTCCGCTTTTTTGTACTTTCATGGTTTGTTCTACTGGAGTTATATGCAATACCGTCGGTTGTAGCAACTGCTGAAATATGTTTAAATATATTTTATCTTGTGTCGCCAGCACAACACTCCCCAAAAGTGTATCGTGCTCACAAATTTCTGTACTAGTGACAGTAGTTTTAATCAGTTTAATGCAGTCAATTGTTTTGGCAATTGATTGTTAATATTACCGTGTATTGTTCTTTTAGAGTTCTATGCAAAACAGCTGGTTTTAGCAATTGTTTTGTTATACAAATATGCACTGAAGGCGTTTCATTGCTTAGACCAAGACTAGCTTACCACACAATTTTGTGTTCTCCGAATATTAATTAGCATAAATAATGAATTTTTAATTGGATTTTTGACGCTTCGTGCAACGATTCGTGGACTTGATATTATTTTGCCCTCAGAATGGCAATTCCCATCTTTACGAAACGTTTCGTAATCGGTTTTGAATGCTACGTCACGCTGGTTTTTAGAATTTCTGTCTAAATCTGAAATAAATTGGAGCAAGGTGCCAAACTCACTGAGTTACGGATGTGGTCGTATTATTTTTCCTTCAATTCTAAACAAAACTTGTAATACACATAAGATACCTAAATTCAACCGTTTCCGAGTTATTGAGTTTTTAAAATCTATGGTTCTACAGTCCTATTTTATAAGGTGCTCAAAGTTTTCTCCATTAACCTCTTGACAATAATGAATCCGTTGAACCAAATTTTGTAGCGTATTTACAAGAGCATTTTAAGAAATATTTTGAATTTCATGCGTGATCCTCGCTTTCCAATTTTCGACATTTTGGGGTCTATTTTTGTAAATTGAATTTTTAATAGAACCCTACAAGAAAAAGTCAAGGGGGGGGGGGTCATATCGGGAGAATTAGCTGACCATTCAATTGTTCCCCTCCGCCCAATCCAGCTGCCAGGAAACGTTTGATTTAGAAAGTCCCGTACTTGAAGTCCAAAATGTGGAGGTGCCCAATCCTGTTGAAACCATATGTGTTCTGCTATTATATTTGGATCATTATTGTTCGGAGATAATTGAATAAGGTCTGGACCTATTGATTCTTGTAAAAGTGCTCAATATCGAGCAGAATTTAAATTTCCATTGATAAAATACGGTCCTATGATATTATGTCCATCAATAATACCACACCAAACATTGACTTTTTGCGGTCGTTGGGTGTGAATTTGTTCCATCAAATGTGGATTTTCATCTGACCAGTACCTATAATTGTGCCGGTTACTTGTCCATTCAAACAAAAAGTAGATCCGTCAGAAAAAAACATACCTATTATTTCCAAAATTTAAATTTTGTCTCAGTTTATCCACAATAACTTCGCAGAACTTTCTGCGATCAAAATCGTCTTCACCTAATTCTTGTAGTAGATGGATTTTAAAGGGACAAACTTTTTCTCGCTTGCAATCTTTTGAATTGAATATCCACTCATGTTGTGATTTAATGCCAATTATTGTGTTCAAGCTTTCGGATTCTCTACGGCATCCAAAGAATTCTCTTCGTTTGTCACTCTTACTGGCCTCCCGACTTGTCTATATTTGACACTGTCAGTCTCCCGAAAACGACTCAAAGTTCTTGAAACTGTAGACTTGGAAATTGAATCCCGGTCGGGATGCAATTCGTTAAATAAACTCACTACTTCTGTAAAGCTTCGCATTTTATCACCATAACTAACCATAATTAAAATTTCGATGCGTTCGGTTTTATTTAAAGATGACATTTTGGGCGAGAAATGTGACACTTAAGTTGACATTCGTTGTCAAGTTAACATTTACAGGTTAAATTAAATCGAGGGTGAAATTTAATGATTTTCGTTGTAACATTTAAAAATCAAAACTCAATAACTGGGAAACGGTTGAATTTAGGTGCATTATGTGTATTACAATTTTAGCTTAGCATTGAAGGAAAAATTGAAATATCAAATAATATACAGGGGGTTCCATTAAAAAATTCAACCTTGATGTGCCACGACTTTATGACCGACCCTGCAAACTTGAAATTATTACTAGCTAATAGTCATTTAAAAACCCTAAAACTTTTATATTTAACTTTTTCCGGTACCTCGTATATTTTACCCAATAATAAACCGTTCCCATAGATATCAGCGAGCCTGTATACTAAATGCGTTATATATAAAATAGCATGAGTATTTGCACACAATGAAATTTTTTTCATATAGTTCATAAAATGTAAACTGATGTTACGTACCTGACGTAGATAATGCACAAAATTAATATTGTACTCCATATTGTTTAAACCTATAATGAATATAGTTGATCAAAGGCATTACATTTTAGATTGTTACAAACTAAGCTTTTCAAATATGAGGAAGACAGTGGAATTTACAGTTTTGGGAAGTAAGCTTTGTTTCGTCTTTAAATTTGCATTTTCTTGTTAAATTTCTAATGCACAAGAGTGCCTACATCGTTCATTTCTTGTCGGAGGTGCCGTGACGTCATTTGTTTCATCTGACGACATGTCTTCTAAATTATATTATTGGGTGAATTTGAAATTGTTTATGTATAAAAAAAGGTTGAGGGAAGGAAACAAACAGTCTCCAGAGATTTCTTAGACCTTTACGACATTTATTTTAGCCTGACGTGAACTTGCCAATATCGTGCTGTATTTTTGTTTTACAATTACAATTACCTGTGTGGGACAAAGTATATAAACAATACATGCAAAAGTTCTACATAATTCACAAAAGGAATTGTTTTAAAATATAATTAGAGTATTCCAATTTATAAAAGCGTTATCTACGACAGTTTTGTAAAATGAAACCATCACTACAATGTAGTTAAAGTATAACTCAAAAATATTTAATACTTACGGTCCAGAACAATAGACAGGGAGAAATTAAATTTTAGCCCTTTATGCTTAATAAAGTTTTGGTTAGTTTCATATGAACGCCTCAAATAACCTTGGGAGTTATAGTGACGTGGTTACCATGGAACGAATATACTAAGATGTTTAATTTTAATAATTGTCTTTTCAACTGATGTTTGAATACAGAAGCCCACTTTTGATTTGGTTGTGGAGTTTTGTAATACATATTACGGGTTTTGTATTCATTTACACTCCATAGGTATCTTGTCGTTTAGTATAATAAACTAGAAGGTTAATTTTTTTTATTTCTATGGACTGACACTTGCGGAATATGTATCACAGCATATTATATTTAAATATATGCATTAAGTTTATTTTATTCATTGATGTGGCTACCTACAGCAAAGCAATTTCTTCTCAGAGGTAGCATCCTAATTAATTAAATTATAAAATGTATAGTTCATATTTCTTGTGCGTTATACAGGTACTCATTGATAAAGGGTTACAATTTAAATTCAAAATTGTATATTCCACGTTTTGCTCATGTTTACAGAAAATGAATTTGATGAATTTTACAGTTGCATTAAGAATTTCTTTGCATATCATTAATCTTAAAGGTGAACGTTTAATGGTGTTTTTATTTTTGTTATCGAGTATTTATGAGACAAAATTTTCAAGTAATGTTAAAGATTTAAATTACATTCTCCGTCACATAACAGGAATACCATTGCAATATTTACCGTTAAATTAATTTAATTGGGGAAATATAAATAATAAGTTGATTAATGCTTTTGAAACATTTACAAGACATTAAGTTTGTTATAATTATGTTAAACAAATAATCTTAATCTGGGTATAGTAATGTATTGCAAGCACCATTCTATTCCGAACTTGAAATTGAATAAGTTTTATGAGTTCATTGCGGCTTTTCGAAAGCTTTCCAACGAGTGGGTGTATGACATCTACAATCTATCGCTTAACGACGGGAGTCAGAGTGGGTGAGTTGATGGAAAGCCATTCCTTTGGTCGAGACCTTCCATTAGAGTACAATAAAGGCATACCGGCTTAAATACCCCGTCCCCCGTCTTTAACTCTCCCAATTTTGAGATGAAACAAATTTCAAAACGAGGTCAAAGGTCAGTACCGCTCCATAATATTTATTTACTGGACATTGAAGTCATTCCAGGCGTTTTCCACCGAAATGATTGCATAAATAACTATTACGACATCTCTGTCAAAATACATGTAGTATGCAAGAGTGAAAGGAAAAGTTGAAGCGATTGCATTTGGAGAAATGTTTTATTGATGTAACGTTGTTGAAATTTTTGAGCGTGTCTGTTTCCAAACTTCATTTAACGATTATTTGTTCATTATTGTGGATACAAAAAACTTTAATGGGCTTACTCAAACTTACAATTATATCATAACTTTACATTGTAGGTTTACTTGTAACGTCTGCGCAGCAGTGTTAATCTGCGTTCTGTGCAGTTGCCCTTTGCCCATCTATTGGTAGCACTACTGGTAGTCATATTGAATTTACTTCTAATTAGGCTCCTTTTATAAGTTGGCCTGATAGCTATATGTATATATATATATATATATATATATATATATATATATATATGATTTTTGTTTGTTTTAGTCTAGGTATTACTTTCATACGAGTCAAAATTGCTTCACATGTGATCAACCGTGTTGGATATGTTTGAAATTTGTATTTTTTAATGAACGCTATATATTATTCAATTTTTAAATTCTGTAAAAATTTTCTACTCTCAGTGCAAAATAGGTTATACTGAGCCATTTTTATGAAACATTCTGGAAAACTTTCAATCCCTGTAGTTGATTAGTATATGTGTATTAAACACAGAAGTAGGTAATTTTCAAATTTTGTGGTATTTGCTTCTTGTATTTTATTAAATGACGATCTTGTATACAGGGTAGGTCAACACGCGATAGCTCATTTTCTCAATTTTGAAATGTATAAGCTACTAGTACCTACAGCTTTCGTCTCAAATACTTTTTCTCTACCTTTAATAATAAAAGCTTAATCGGACAATGCACTATAACTTGAGATAATCTGTCGGGTTGTAATCATTACAGTGTATATAATTTGACAATAACAAGGAAACAACTACAAGACTGAAGCATGATAGCAAACCAAACAAGGGTGAAAGTTAAAACAATAATGTAGGTCCTCGCAGTATGCATCATCATAACGTATCTTCAAATAGGGATCACTTCTATCAACAAGAGGTTTCCACTTTCTCCAATCTGGTACAAGTTATTCATCGATAAGTTTAAAGATGTAATCAACCTGTTACGAGACAAAGGAATTTTGTAGCTAAGGTAAGTCGATAATACTTAAATAATTTGGGCACATGACGTAGAGAAACTAGAAAGCTTCCTTGGATCATTGAACAGCCACATTACTTCAGCATGGAGGTACAGTCGGACACACAACGGTGGCTTCAAAACGTACTAGTAATACGTTCAGGGTGCACATTTATAGGAAACTTATGCACACAGCTACGCCTGCTATAACCACTACCAAAGGATGGGCCCCTAAGATCCTTTAGGTACTCAGCGGTGATTCAATATACACCTGACGTTTCCGACGAAATCATAAGAACAACAAACCAAATCAATACGCGCGTAGCGTTCAATAAATTCGAAAAGTAATAACAAAAACCAAGCCAGCCAATGTATATGTACAAAACAAGAACTGCGCATATAAGCTAATAACCGTTGAGTAAAATGGGAAGAAGCGCACGAATGAAGAAAACTGGTGCTCCATACAGCTAAAAGGATCAACACACAAGCTGGTTTAGAACTAAACCCATATGGCTGTCATTATTGCGAGAAATACTACGACGCAGTAATTGAACAAGTTTATAAGGAACCACTACACATAATTCAAATTAACACTTCAATAAGTGTTGTAAGTTAGAAATATATAATTGGAGCGCGCATCACTAAAGTTACTATTTAGACTATGGTACGATTACAAGTACGAAGCACACCACATATTGTGGATGAGTTAACAAACCAAGCGCAAAGATGTAAACTGTCCTTCTGTGGGCAAATAATAGCTAACGAAGGGGACATATCAAGTCCCAGAAACGCTACAACAAAATTCCCAATGAATGAATCAATACATAATTAATTAACGCTCAGAACAATTGGTAGCTATTGACAATACTTCAAATTTTTTTTCAATGTAGTTAGGTTAGGCACTTTTGCTTAGCTTCAGCTTCACAAATCTACAAACAACCAGAAGTACCAGATGTCAGTGGAACAAATATTTTCTAAGATTTTTATTGCGTAACTAAGAAAAAACCGGCACTAATGTCTACATAGTTCTGAAGCATCTCGTGCAAGTGTCACAATGTAAAATTTGCTTGAACAGGCCCATTGCTAAAACCGTTGGAATGCAATACAACTCGAGAAGAACAATGTAGAATTAACGCCAGCACGACACACTTTGGGGAGCGTCGTTCCTGGAGTCACAAGCTAAATTTTATTTAACAATGCTTATGCAACAGAGCAATTCCTAAAACTAACTGAATTGCATAGAACTCGAGTAGAACAAACCTGAGCTACCGTCGTTATTGCAGAAAATCGTCAGCATGACCTACTTTTGGAGAGTTTCATCTTGACACCGCAAGCCAAAATTATTAAAAAATTCTTATACAACAGAATGATTGCTCAAACCGATTGAATAGCATGAAAGTTGAGTACAGCGATCCGCAACTACGGAAGTTAGTGCAGAAAACCGTCAGCACGGTGCATTTGAAGTATCGTACGAGCATCACAAGATGAAATTTCCTTAAAAATACCTACACGTACAACGCAAAGCTGGTGAAATCTATTGAATTACATAGAGCTCTAGTAGAACAATCCAGAACTACCGTCCCTGGTGGAGTCAGTAACTGTGGATAGTGTCGCCCAGGCTCCACAAGGTAAATTTTATTTAAAAATACTTATACAACAACCGTTTAATCCGATTGAATTGAATATAACTCTAGTGGAACAAATTAGAAATGTCGATGGAAGTTCAAAAATGTGTTAACATTTTGTGAGTGTCATGCTGGTATTAAATATTTATGCCAGTAAAAATTGTTAATTGTAATTTTGATCTGAAATGTCTTATTATTACGGACAATTATTAGGGCTAACTTAAGGGGGGTCTCGATAGATAGTTAGGCACCACATCAAACCACCATAAGAGCAATGTTAAAAACGTTCTAACTTTTTATATTATTATCTGAAACTTTAGAGAAACGCGTAATACGTCAAAATAGTCCCGAAACCTTCCTAAATGTTTGAATATAGGTTTTTTTTTAATTTTAATTTCTATAATTTTTTATTGAATTTTTTTCCCAGTAGTGATTAAATTGGAATATTTTTATAACTGATAATATTTTTAACAAAAGCCATATATTCAGACATAGGTTTTTCGAAATACGAACTGTTAAAATTTTGAAAAAAGTGTAGATTTATAATTTACTATTTAAAACATTAAATATTCTGATGTCAATAAGGTAGAAATTCCATTAGAAAATATAGCAGCATGGTCTGCTCATTAAATGACCCGGGGGAACAAAGATCTTCAGGTATTCTTTAGCAAGTACCTATTTCTATTGAAACACAAACGAAATCGGATTAACTTTGAATCCTTCAAACTATTATTTAAATTAAAATAACGAAAATGGTATGTACTTTATGTACGCCCTTATTAAATTATAATGTATTATATCTATTAGTAAATATTAGTAAAAATTAAAATAAAATAATTAATTATTCTATTTATTTATTTTGTATCAAAGAAAAAAACAAAGTTTTCTAAAATGTCGTAAACAAATTATAGAGGTGAACAAACAAAACAATTTAAAATTTAATTGGTCATATGTACAATTCGAAGATTTACGTTACGACATCTGCGTGGATCCACTAATTCCAGTAATAAAGACTTATAGCAAAATTCTCTAATTTTTTTATCATATGATCCTCCCAAAATGTATCATACCTATAAAAAACAAAACATATTGTTTCATTTAATGTTCAAAACATTTATTGTTACTACGTACCCTTCAATTTCTTCAACATAGATTCCTGTTGCAGTGTAGACAATAAAGTAGCATTTAACTTGTTTGGTAATATGTAAAATTCCTTGCACCTGATAATAATAATTTATAAAATAGGTGGTGTGGTGGTAATCGTATAAAAAAATAATAATATAATAAAGAAATTGTAAAAAATGTTCTCCGAAACACAAATCGTTAAACTAACAGGAGATACTAACCATTCACCACAAATAATGCCTTCGACTCAAATCGGTAGATTGACATAGGGCCAGTGTTTTGATTTGCTTGATTAGCACTTCAATATAAACATAAATAATAAAATGATCTCGGACGCCAAGTTATTTTTAATAATGCTCGGAATAACTAAACCGAGTTTTACACTAAAAATTTTATCAAAATGTAAAACAATAAAAAATATATAACAATGTTTATTAACAGTTAATATGATATGGTTAAATAAAATATATCTTAAAAATACCTTAAATCACTAATTAAATCGTTTGTAAAATGTTTGTACACAAATTTTTTAATAACCTCTGGTATCTAAATGATTACGGAAATTTCAACTGAGGTGATGTCATCCTTGCCACAATATTGCGTAATATCTTGTAATAATGCTTTACGTTGTAAACCACACCCAAAATGGAATTATCCTTATAAATTTTCTTCTAATAATTGGAATAATCCGTTTCATGCATTATCTTGAAATTTTCCAATAAAAATTACAATCATAAAATGAAAGCGTACGCAACAGTAAAATTAAATGCGTTCTTAAATTGTAATAAAAGTAAAATAAAAGTGAACTAAAATAAAAGTGCCTGAAAAGAGCAAATGTTTTAATTTTTAGTATTACGATTTAAAAGATATATTACCATCAAATTAATGGCACTTACACAAAATTTAGGTGAAACACCCAAAAAAACTTTCTGCAACTCACAGCGTACCACAAGAAGTGAAAAAATGGATGCTTTGGAAGTTAGATCATGTAGTCGTGCGCGAAAGGATTTGCGCAAGGAATTAAGTCACGATGACGTAATGCGCGAATAAAATGATCAGAAAAATAATTTGAAGTGGGAATATAAACCATTAAGAAATATATACCCTTAAGAAGATATGCACTTAAGTTACACCAAAATGCAAATTAAGTTGCCTACCTCATAACTATAATGTAAAATTAATTAAAATTTTTTCTTATGTTTACAACTGAACGAATGAAAGACCTTAAATTACGGTATATTTCAATACAACTCAAAAAGGGTTGTTACAAATTATGGTTCTTCTTTAATTTAATGTTGTGTTTTCGGAATCTACAACACAATAATTAATTAAATTTACCTTACATGCCTCCACAGGATCAATGTCGCCGCTTTTTAAAGAGCTTTTTATTTCCACCACTGCATCTTCTTCTACT
Source organism: Vesta saturnalis (assembly GCA_036346205.1). NCBI lineage: Eukaryota > Metazoa > Arthropoda > Insecta > Coleoptera > Lampyridae > Vesta > Vesta saturnalis. The sequence goes on along the minus strand of JARFJB010001965.1, from coordinate 5,558,021 downwards.
AGTCCGCCAAGCGAACATGCTAAAAATGGTTTTTCTTCGTCTGTAAGGAGTCCGCATGCAGTGACTTTTAACTTGAATAATTGTTGAAATAGTTTAATTGCATTTGACTCACTGTTGAGGCCAAAATCGGTGTACGTATTCCCTTTAAAAACGTTGTAGAGTAAGGAGGGAAGTGCACGTTGTTTTACGCAGTTTGCATATTTTCCCAAAATTGCATGCCGTTAAACGTTTTTAACGTTCTACTCTCCACAAATCAGTTTTTGATTGGGCCAAGGTACCTTCTTCAATCTTTGTCTTGTCGACATTTTCCAAACAAATCAAAAATTGACTTGCGGTACGCTAACGCTTTCACAACTGCCTTACGGAAACGGCCTAAAGTTGAAGGATTGCATATATAATCTCTCCGCCTTTTTGGATATCGACAGTCTTTACTAAAAATACGATCGCTGAGTTTATTGATGTAATTACGAAGCAAATGATTCCGACAGTCTATTTTTCTTATATAAAATGACGGGCCGTACGGAGAAGTTTGTGTTAAATGTTTGTATACACTACTATCTTAGTCCAGCCCCGGAGACATTCATGATCATCCACACCATGGCCTCTGGCACACACCCATATACAAAATCTTTTTTGATTTAACTCCGATTATGGATCCCTGAAAAAATCCTTTATAATAAAAAAAAGCTAATTGGGTATATCCGATCCCAATTGATACAGCACCAATAATGGCAACACGGTTTGTTGAACCAAAAGACGTATCAGTGCCACCAGTCCTTACTACATCTGTCTTTCGGCACATATTACATTTAAATGTAAGCGTACTTTCTAATCCTTCTATGTTTTCTGATATGACATCTATATCAAAAAAAGAACAACCAAAAGCAACGTGTTTTAGTGATTTCAACACATTCAAGAAATATTTTATATCTATGATCTTACGGCCTGATAAATTGTGTTTCTGAGTGACATCTGATTCTATATCGTTTTCCAACAATAATGAAGCATCTGAACTGTCTTCATCAAAAGAAACATCAAATTGGTCTTCGGGTTCATTAACTGAGTCTGTCACCATTTCTTGACAATTATCAGTATCGGACATCAAACAGTCTTCGTCATCATTATGATGGAAGCTGATATTACAAGGTTCGTCTTCTGAATGAGAGTGGATATAAGCTTCGGTTGAAATCTTACCCAATTTCAATAAAAAATCTACCTTATAGTTTTTTTTTACATATTCTGTCATTTGAAAACTAACAAAAAAAAGAATTTCGGGCCACTTGCATGGATTTGCTAATTGTGAATCATACATAATTTTTTTTATTTATGATAATTACAGGACATTTTAATAAATTATAACAAAGGGAATATTTCAATAAAATAAGATTGTATATAGGTACTTACGCTTCTCTCGCCCTTTTTAGTATCACACTCCTACTTCTTCTTGGAACACTCGCACTTTTTCTTGCTTTAGGCAATTTTAGATACAATCACAAATTCACAACTGGTGTTTGATCAATGGGTATCGTTTGCAAAATGCTAGTACACTGATAGCAACCCCGTAATTGTCTACATTTTATTAGAATATTTGAGGAATAACAATAATCAATATGAAATTATGCTATATACTTAGGGTTAATTAAAGGGAAAGTTAGTTAGGCATTTTCTACATCTAATTATATTACCTATATCTCTTTAAATTTAACATTGGGTAATGAAGTAATTAGAAAATATGTAATAGGAATTTGTTGTTATACAATTTATTTAAATAACACTTTATGTTGATTACGTGTAATAAAGAAAAGGATGGAATGAGGTACCTATATAATAAAATAAAAGGACATTAGTTTTAAAATTTTGTATAAAAAATAAAAAAAATTCAATTTTATTGCAAGTTACTTTAGGGTTCATGTCTTCTGTAAATTACTGAGAAAATAATAAAGGGATTTGCATAAATTATTCTGAATATTGGTTTAATCCCCCATCTTGCCTGTGGCAGATAAGTATTCAGGTAGAACTTTGAAAAACTTTCACTTCGCTACACTAGGGAGCACTGCGATCGATTTATATTTCGTCAAGCTATATAGAGGGGCCTTAAACTCTGGTTGTAAACTATAGTTTGCATTTGCAGTCCGCGCGGCCAAAGAAGGCCTGAACGTTGGATGCGCATTCGTCCAACTTCAAGTCTCTTAAGCGTGGCATGTCAGTGGCGTCGACATCAAAAGCGCGTTCCGTTTATCACCATGTATTACACTAATTAATTATTTATTTCTGTTATTAATTTACATACGTACTTGTTAATATTATAACTTTATTACAATTATTGCAACAAAACGACAGTGAACCATTTTGTGTCCTATGTGAATTTTAAAGCTCATAATACTCAAATTTATTAGACAAATATAATAATAATAATAATTTTATTCGTGCAGAGTATCTACTGATATTTACACATGTCGAAGGAACAGTAAAAATATACATCAATTTTGCATACACATTTAAATTTATTAACATTTAAAAACTCCTTTAAGTTGTACATTGGATTTTCAATCAGAAACATCTTAATTACTTTTTAAAACTTGCAGTGGGTAAATTCCTAACATTCTGAGGTAACGCATTAAAATACCTAATGGACCAAAAATTAACGCCATTTAACGATTTTGATAATCTAAAAAGGAGTGTTTAGTTGATCTTTATAACGAGTATCATGAGAGTGTATCTCATTTCTTGTGTTATAGCAGGTGTAGTTAAGTTTAACGTAACACAAACAGTGATATACATACAATGAGTATAAGGACATTAAACGAAGGTCCTTAAACGCCGGCTTGCAATCAGCTTTATATGGTAGACTGGATAAAATGCGTATAGCTCTTCTTTGCAACCCAATAATATGCACGGTGCATGACCCCATGTGATGATGCCATATAAAATATGTGTTTGAAATAGAGAAAATAGGCAATCCTCAAAACGTTAGAAGAAACAGAATTTGCTAAATTGCGCAAAGCATAAATATTAATTGATAGTTTGCGAGTCAGGTGGTCAATGTGAACATTAAAATTTAGTTTAGTGTCTATACGAATACCTAAAATTTACCAACATTAGAGTAGTTATCAAAGTCGTTAAGTGGCCTTAAGGTATATATGCAGTTCTGAGTTTTATCTCTATTCAAAACCATATCATTGGAGTTAAACCATACTTCTGCTTGATTAACAAGTTCATTACACGAACTAACGGCAGTATTTACTTCAACGTGGGAGGCAGTAAGCGTCGTGTCGTCAGCGAACAAAATTGATATAGAATTATTTCCATTTCTTAAGTAATCAGGCAAATCATTTATGTAAACTAGAAACAGTAACGGACCCAGGATAGATCCCTGAGGTACACCACGTTCTAGATGGAGAAAAGTAGAGATATCGTTACCAATTCTGACTGCCTGGGTCCTGTTTGTTAGATATGATTTAATAAGACTGAGACTAGTGTTATCTAGCCCATACTTTTCTAGTTTTGATAATAGAACGTTGTGACTAACACAGTCAAATGCCTTACTAATATCACAGAAAGCAGAGGCAGAGAATTTACCTTCTTCAAAACAAGTAATAGTATAATCAATAAACGTCATGAGAGCTTCGCCAGTCCCCTTACTGGTTCTAAAACCAAATTGGTTCTTGAAGAAAAGTTCATTTGTTTCAAAGTATCTTCTAAGGAGAGTTTCAATGATACGTTCAATGACCTTCTAGAAAGTCGGGAGAATTGAAATAGGCCGATAATTCGACATGGCACCTATATCGCCGTTCTTATAAAATGGGGTGACTAGGGCAATTTTCAGGGTGTCAGGGAACACGCCAGTATTAAAACAATCATTTATTAAGGATGTTAATGGGCGAACGAAACTATTAATATTTCTCTTTAATAGGTATGAATTAAAAAGATAAAAGTCTTTAGACCTGCTGGAGGCCAAAGATTGTATGGCATCTCTGACTTCATTGAAGGTAACGTCGCCTAAACTAAATTTAGCTTTAGACGGCACGTGCACATTAAATAAATCTAATGGTTTAGATATTATGTCCTTAATTTGATGCACAATATCACTAGGGATATTAATAAAGTGTGCGTTCCATTGACTAGGTGTAAATTCATTTGTTAGTACATTTGTTTTTTGTTTAGAATTGGCGTTTATGATGTTCCATGCCGCTTTAGACTTATTTTTAGAGTTCGATATAATTGTGTCGTTTGCGGTAATTTTCGCATGTGTTAGAGCAGATCGATACTGAGATCGGAAATGATTATACATAGATTTCGATTCAGAGTTACCCACGGAAGTGTGAAATTCATGTAGTTTATTTAAATGGTTACACATTTCTTTTAAATGAGCGTTGAACCAAACAACATTCCCATCGCATATCCTGGTTTTAAGTTTTTTAACTGGAAAGCATTCCTTAACAAGCGATGAAATATGATACATGAATTTATCGAATTTATCACAAATGGAAATTTTGTCTAAAATATACGTAAAATCAGCATTTTCAAGAGCATAATAAAAGGTCATGCAACCCATTTCATCACTAATAGGCCTCGTCAGTGTGGTTTCACTTACATTAGCAGTAAGACTACTGTAATTAGGGATTAGAAAGGTTAGTACTTGTGCGTTATGGTCTGAAACAAAGTTGGTAACTGTTTTGTTGTCTATAACATCTTTTAAATTAATATTTGCGAAGATGTTATCAATAAGTGATTTGGATTCCCCTTGAACCCGTGAATATTCAAAAAACATTTGACTTAGCCCATGAGAGAAAAATAAGTTTTTTAACCTCTGACACAGTATAGTTATTACACATAAAGTTACAGTTATAATCTCCACAAAGGAGCTTGATAATTTTCTTATCTTTAAAGTTATTCAATAAATTTTCTAATTTAGCCACAAAGATCGTTTATGGTGTGTTCGGTGGTTTGTATAAACAAGTAACATTAATAGGTACACTTCCAACGCTTACATTTACAGAAGCTGCTTCCAGAAAAGATTCTTCAACACAATAGTTAGGAAACTTAATAGCACAAAACTTCAGGTATTCTTTAAGTAGTATTAGAACGCCTCCCCCTCGTGCTGACGTTCGGCAGAAGCTAGCGCCAACTACGTAACCGGGTAATGTAAAGGATGAAATTTCTTCGTGTCGTAACCAACTTTCCGTAATACATACCACATCAGGATAGCTGCAGTGATTAAGTAGATCGAGTAAAAGATTTAGCTTGACATTAAAAGCATTAGTAATGTTTTTAATGTTTTTACGTATGTACCTGATTTTTTACTCGCGGGTGAAAAAACCGATTTATGTGCCACTTGGCCACATAGTAGCATTCATAATTTTTTCAAAATTATACAAGTCAACTGTGATTTTAAATGACGCAAAATGCTGAGAAAATTTTGATTCCAGTTTCCTGCATTCAACCTCGGGAAATTTACTCTTTAAATATTCCACAATATCTGTTTCACTAGTATGACCATATAATCGTGATACGTACAGGTACGCTTTTTTTTGCGCAGCCTTTAAAGTAAATGAAAGTAAGTTCCCATTACCAATAACAGGAGGATTTTTATTTCGCTTATTATTTCCCCTTTTTACTACCGTAGACCATGTTAGTTCAGGTTTATTCTCGGATTTATTAACTTTATTATCACTATTGGTCGATAGTGTCGGTCGATTGTGTGGTGTCGTGTCATAAGGTGAGACTATTTCAATTACATTCTGTGATAAAGAGCTACGTCACTGTTCCCATTAATATAATCCTTATCTGTACAAGATAGAGAGACTTCTTGTCATTTACAGAAGTATCGGCATGCGAAAGTTTAGTCATAATTTGCATATTATTAAAATCTAATTTATCTTCTAACAAAGCAATCCTATTGCAAAGTTCTTTTATCAGTCAATTTTACCTTGTAAAATTATTTTAGTAGTTTCACTTCCGAATCTGTACCACTACCATTAGGTTCATTAAGAACAATATTTTCAGCGCTTAGAACATCCGACACTTTATCAGTATGCACACTGTCATTTACTTTACAACAAACAAATACACCTTTATCTTTAGTTATATCACATTTAGCTAACTTGCCGGCACAACTTAGATGATAAAATTTATCACATATTGCACATCTAACTCTTTTGTAACAGTTTTATTGTTACAAACACCGCATATTACATCAGACGAGCTTAACCCATCTTTACTGTGATCGGCCATTTTATTATAATATTATGTATAAGCAACAAATACTTTCACAGTACATAGTAAAATAAATAAGTAGTTTTGCGGCGCATGTAATGCTAATGGCATTTGCTTAAATTCTCATTAAAGAAATCCTAATAGTTGACATCCCTTAGTATCATTAACAACAGATTAGCAAAATCGAACTTATACTTTTTTGATTTTCATAAACGATTAAACTGTTGTGTTCATTTGTAATTCAAATATAAAATTTATTACTTGTCAACATGGTTATTTTTTTATTTTATAAATGTTTAAACTATTACTGTTCATATGTAATTCAAATAAATAAAATATTTTAAAATTTCTTGTGGTTTGATGACGAATAATTCAAAACGCGACACCGACGCCACTGGTAATACTTTCAGACGCTATTGCGTTAACGAATGCGGCCGAATGCACATCCATGCGCGACACGAGGCATTCTTTGGCCGCGCAGACTGTACCTCAGGGCAAGCGGTGTCGTACTGAAACGTAAAGCTAATTATTTTTTTTATTTTACGGTATTAGAAGTATGTTTATCGAGAACTGTAGAACTCTTAAAAGTGCTGTTAGAACACGCCTATTTTTATTTTTTTTATTGAACATCGTGCTAACTTCATAGGTACTAGTGTAACTTATTAGGTCAATTTGAATTTAAGCTTGAAGAAATAAAATTCAATGTGGTAATACCACTAATTAATTCTGACGCCCGACGCAGGAGCATCAAAAATATATTTGTATTTCGCTTCATTATAGGCAGTTCGACCCTGACACAACTACTGTGCGAACCGATTGTGATTGTGCTTTTAAAGTCATAGGCCAAAACTTATTTCCCATAAACCATTAATGTTTAAAAATGTTATGTATTCTACTAGTCTCTGTCGCAACTGTAGAACGGAGATTCTCTCCTTCCAAGAATTCTCCCCTGTAGCTCTGTGATTATATAATATGGACATAATGGCCTGGCGTTCTTTTATGTCTATCGGGAAATAACGCTAGATGTACAAAGTATTATAAATAGTTCAGTGAACATGTTTAGTTTAAAGTTTGATTTTGGCACTCTGAATTTCTAAATTTGATTGTAGCCGTTTTTAGCTCTAGTTGTAATTATTATCGTTGTGTATTCTATAGATAAGAAAGTTTTAGTCATTTTTGTTGCCTTTTTAAATTTTTTACAGCGCCCTCTGAAGAAATTCTGGATCCGCTCCTGATTAGACTATTGGGAACAGATAGTAATGTGCTATATATAATTTGATGATGCCGAACTTCAACCATTTCCTAGTTATTTGACGTTGTTTAATACGCTATGATATAATAATTTGATGTAAATTTCATAAATACCTGAAACTTATAATAATGCTAAGTAAATTATTAAATAATAGCTTTTAGACTAAAACAGACCATCACAAATGTATTGTTTTGTACTGTTTGGCATGTATATTTCAAACACTCATTTGTTTTTAATGTTTTTAGATCGAGGTCGGGTATATATGGTGACAAGTCCAGAATCAGTGGTAATGCCTATAAATGACGAGACCGAATTAACATGTGAGATGAATTTGCTACCAGACAAATTTCAATGGAAACATTATCCGTTAAACATTCAGGATGCTTTCAATCCAAAAACACCCATAATATTAGGTACTGCAAGCTCAAATGATCTTCCCGCAACAATGTTTACTAGTGATAAAAAAGTGTCTACTTTAAAAATTAAGGTAACAACAAATTTTCTTAGGGTAATTAATTTTATAGTGTTGTTACAGTCCAGCAGTAAAGCCGTAGCTGGTGATTATCAGTGCTTAGCACATTATGGGGCTTCTGTTGTAGCATCTATTCCTGGTCGAATTACGATAACGACAATGGGAAAATTTTCACCACAAAGTAGTATTCAAGTTAATATAGTAACTGGAAATACATTATTGTGGCGATGTGATTTTCCTCAATCAAATCCACCTGCATATATCGATTACTATAAAAATGGTGTATATGTTAATCTTAAACTTTCCATAAGAACTCAGTCGTTAATTATTCCAAACCTCAGTATGACTGACTCTGGAAAGTACGATTGTGCTGCAACTAATCCTATTCAACAAAATTCCTTAAACGCCGATTTTCGTTTAAATTTAAAAGTTGTTGAAACTGGTCCAGTACAACCACCAACATTTTTAATTCCTGCAAAAAAATTTTACACCGTTAACGCAGGTAAGATGTGACAACTATTTTTTGTGATATATATTGTAGAGTTATGTTTTAGGCGAATCTGTCTTTATGGAATGTTCTGCAGTGGGTAATCCTATACCAAAGGTTTATTGGTTTAAAAGTAATGGGCAATTACCTGCAAATAGAAGTCAATTGATGCCTGGCGGTTTAGAAATATCGAACGCGAAATCAACGGATGATGGAATGTATATTTGTAACCACACTAATTCTGCTGGGACAATTTCGCATCACATAACGTTAGTTTATAATGAAGCGCCCACTATACTAGATGGCCCCAAAAATACTGACATTAAAGAAGGGGAAAATTTAGATTTAGAATGTGAGGTTAAAGGTACACCTGAGCCACAAATTAGTTGGTTTTTAAATGGGGAATCTGTCATAAATGATACTCATATAGAGGCAATAGGTAACAAAATATATTTTCGACGAGTGGAGAAAAAACATGCAGGCACATTGCAATGCTTTGCCACGAATGTGGTGGGGACTGTTTATAGCAGTTTTAATTTAAAAGTGATTCCAAAGCAAATTTCTAGTACTGATGTTTTTGAAGAATATTTAACTGCCCAACCGACTGCACCTGTTCATAAAAGAAGGAAACATCACAAACCAAAAAAGAATAGAGGTCAAAAAGGAACAACAGAAATGATTCCTCCTTCAAGACCAACAGTAACCAGATTGAATGATGAATCAGTTATGGTTAGATGGACTGTTCCTGAAAATAATGGACTTCCGATACAATTTTTTAAAGTGCAATATAGGGAATTAGGACCAATTAATCATAATGGTACCCATAAAGGTTCTAAGTGGAAAACTACAAATGCTGATATACCTCCACATATAAGAAGTTATGAAGTGAATAATTTAAACCCAGATCATGCATATAGGTTTAGAATAGCTGCTGTTTATAGTAATAATGACAATAAGTTAGGACCCAATTCTGTAAAATTTCATCTAAATAGAGCAGATTTCTTTTTGCGTAATCCGCTTCCTGTTCCAAGATTAATCCATACTGAAATGATTAATGAGACTGCAATTAGGATACACTGGGAGGTAGATGCATCAAATTGAGATAATATTATGTGTATTTATATCTGTTTTTTAGTATATACCTTCTGTGAATGTAACAATTGATGGTTTTTTTATACATTATGTGCCTGCTGATAGTGCAATTGATTATATGAAAGCAACAGTTGAAGGAGGTGAAATTAGAACATATATTATCCAGCATTTACAACCAGGAACAATGTATGACATAAAAATGCAAAGTTTCACTACTAAATCAGCAAGTGAATTCAGTCCAATTATGAAGCAGAATACTGCATGTATGTAATTAAATAATGTTTTAGTGCATGCCAGTTAGTTTACTTGCGTAATAATTACGAAAAATATGTTATTTGTGTAATTTTTATTTTAGTTGCCACTAAGAAGTTTATTGTAAAGGAAACATCAGTAGTGATTCAATCTACAACTGCAGAACCACCTTCATCACAAACAACAGGAGATACTCAGATGTACATATTTATAGGGGCTGGTGTTCTAAGTGTAGCTTTACTACTTAGTGTAATTGTATTAGTAATAATATTTAAAAAAAGAAAGCAGAAAAAAGCAAGTAACTCACCAGGTAGAAAATTTTTATTTAAATTCCAAATACAAAATTTGCATGAAATTTTTTGTAGATTCAAGTCGAGGTGATAAAGACGATCCAAGTCATCACATTCAAGCAGATTCTAATGATTACGTTGTGAGTCCCAAAACAGTTAACCGCGTAAAAAATGGCACTATTCCAACAAATAATCGTATTACAATAACCCCTAACCCTTTAGCCGATGCTGACAACAAGGTGAGGTAGATATTCTTTCTCTCTTCTTTTTAGAATGTAGGAAATCTGCGATCATTTCTGTACAAATCTTGTAGGTATTTAAATAAAAAATTCAACACATAAGTGTTTGTTTTATTATTTTCATAGCTTATGCATAATAATGCCAGCAATATTCTCTTACTATTATATTTGTTTGTATATATTTAAGCTTTTTGCAAAAAGCAAACTTACTTTGCTTAAACTAACGACTAATGTGCTGATACAGTTTGCTTATTGTTGTACTTTTATTTACTCACTACTAAAACTAGGTTAATTTCATCTTATTTCCAGAAATTTCTAGCTCGGATTTTTTCCAGAATCAGAACATGATTGAGATGTCATGTTTATCATCCCAGAATAACAACTGTTCACAACCCTCTGCCAGTACACAAGAATCACAATGTGGTGATTCAGTGCCAAACAGTAAATTCAAGGATCGAGATAAAGACAAAAGTAAACGAAATAAATATCATGCTGATACACCCCGTTCTGGCGAAAATTATGTATAACTGAATTGTGAATAAGCTTAGAAAATTAACTTGCCGTAAATTAATAACAAAATAGTTGTAAATATTTTTATGTGATTGACAATGTGTAAATAGGTGATTGCTCTTACTTTTCCTAATGCAAAAATTACATAAATTGTTTGAAAGTTAAAAGTGGTGAATGTTAGATTAGTGTACATCCCCATATTTATTTAAACTTTTTTAACTTATTTATTGACTAGCTTTATTCTTTAATATAAATTTTATTGCACCATTAACATGGCAGCTATAATTAATTTTATGTATAATGTTTATTATTAATCTGAAGAAATAATTATATTTCTATAAAAGACATTGTAAAGTTCCTAACAATAGAGTGTTGAGTCCCTTTGATGTATTTATTATAATTGGACTGCCTAAAATGATACAGATCACAGCAATAACATAATGTAAATGTTAATACTTGCTATTAACAGCAGATTAATGAAGGTAACGGACTCTAATTGCAGGTGTTGGCAAATAGATTTTATTTTTTTATGTATACTTTTTAAATCTAAGCTGATTAATTGCAAGTTATTCACACTACAATAGATTTAAATTTTGAAATTTGTTGCAAATGTAGGTTAGGTATTTATGTTTGTACAGAATTTAGCTCAAAGTGCCATTTTATCATTACGCAAAAGGCAGCTTAGTAATCAAGTTAATGTATAAGGCTAACCGACAATATTACATTAGACTGTTTTCATACTACTCTACACATGGTTGTGTTGCATATTAGGCAAATTTTTAGTACTTTTTATACATAATTTGTATATATCGGATTGATGTAAATATTTTATGATAGGTAGCTTTGTTTAAAAATATGAGACAGTAAATAAATGATCATATAACATTTCTATTGCCATATTACTTGCCTTTGAATATGACTCAAATTTTTAAACAAATTATTATTAAATAACTAATAAAAAACTTGTTTAATTAAAGATTTATTTCTTATTACCACATGTTAATCATATCCTATGAAATTCTTGTACTTATATAATGGGTTTGGTGTAGTAATGAGAATAATTGTGAAGTACTAATCGAATTAGTCGATTATTAAAATATCTCGAGATAATTGATTATGGTCCAAAAATTGGTAGGTACATATATCAGTACTCGATCTCATTCGATGTATTCGAATGTGTGTGAACAATGCACAGAGAAGCGCGAGAGAGAAACCAAACTACTACAAAAATTAGTAGGTACTAAAATAGTAGTCACTGTCACTCTATCGAAAAATTATACTAAACATAGTATGGGGATGCTCTGCTACTATTTTATATTTTTAAAGTTTTTAATTTTTATTTTATTAGTAGGTCTTGCTCTCTCACTTTAGTTTACTGATTACTCATTAGTAGTAGACAAGGAAGGTAGCTCTGGATTCTAGATACACGTGACAGGCCGAAATATTTAATTTAGTACTTACGTTTACATCGTTTATGATTACCTACGTCGACCGTAGGAACTTTATTTTATTACTTTTATTTGGTACCTACCTGTTAATTCAGTTAATTTGATTTGTCTACTTAATAAATAAAACGCTTTATATAAAACGATTGCAGGTTCGTTTTCTTTTTAATATTCAACTATCGCAACAGTATAAATGCAGAAGGATGATAATACAGTTTAAATTAAATTAAATTTTTTTTCAACCTACTCATAAAAATGCAAATTATTGAAATTGTATAATTTCAATCATTCGCATTTCTTTAGTAGTTTTTTCATGATCCTTTAGTTTAGAAGTTTTCAAACTACTAATTAGTAACTACTAAATTAGTCGATAATTAAAATATCTCAGCTACTAATAATCGATTCTTGAAATGTCTCGATTATTCCCATCACTAGGTTGGTCTGCATTTATTTGTATTATGCAAGTGGAGCTTAATAAAATTTGAGATTTCGCAACATCGAGTCAGAGAGGGCAATCTTGAGATAAGTTTACCTCCTCCTAAAATAATAGAGGGCGGTCATAACTAACAAATAATGCAGTGACTCTACTACAAACAGTGGCGACAAGAAGTGATTAGCTCCCCCATCCGCCATTAAGACGTAAAATTTTTGTCGAGTTTGTATTAGTAGCACAGGAAATTCAAATGTTTTGTCTAAAATCGATTATTAATGAGGCATTTTATTGAAATATGATATTTTTATTTGGTATTTTATGAGAAAGCCAAGTAGCTGCGAAAAAAAAATCTCTGTTATATTGTACCTAAAAAATTTGGGTTTAGGACAGTTTGAGAAAATAATTGGTATTATCATTATACTAAGTATACAATGATGTTTTTTTAAAATATAAGTTTAATATACGGTCGCAAATAGACTTTTACAATTGCGTTACAGCATTTTTAGCAGTTTTTTTTATAAAAAATATTAATATTTTGAGTTTTGTTAATGCTTATTTGTAAAAACCATTTATATGTAATATTAAGTGCTTATTTTAGTAAGTGAATATTGTTTAGAACAATGCAGCCTAAAGAACAAAACCAAGATAATGTGAGAAATGTATATTTGATTCACGTACAACATTATGTCTACATATCTAGTTCATACTAAATTCTATTTATAATAATAATAATAGTCTTTATTATTTGGCATGTCATAATGAACAAAGGTATATATGAGCATGTTGAGAAACAGAAATGAATATGCATTATGCAATTAACCCCAAGGCGAGGTTCAACTTGGTTATCACCCTTGTTGCTCATCCACCTAAACCTTGAATTAGAAAATAAAAAACTGAGATTATAATAAAATACTTATCTTTTTTGGGATTTTTAATGGTGTATTTAAATTATACAATCTAAACGTTTCGATAACACTTACAGTTATCTTCGTCAGTAGTAATATTTGTAAGAATTGTTAAAGATGTTGTAAACAATTTTGTCAAAGTTGAAAAATTAAAACATAAACTATATGCCTATAACTAACTTAAGACTTAAAATTCTGTGATAATTTTATAATCGTAAATGTAAACAATCTAATAAGTAATTAAAATTATTATTAATTTTATTAAATACATAAACTTATTCGTTCATAACAAAAACTTATAATAATAATCTAATAAGTGTCTATAAATAAACGTATTATCTACTTTATAACTGCTTCCGAAACAAGTGCAACCACAGATACTTTTTAAATTGGTCTGCTTTAAAGTTTTTACATTTAGAAGGAATGTTATTGTACAATTTATAAATTTAAATTAAATTTTTATTAAATTTATTACAGATAATAATCACTTACTACTAAAATTTACTAACAATAGCAAACATTATTCGTTTTAATGCCTACATCTACTTTATTATAGATAATTTAACTCATGTATAAAAAATCGTGTGTCGCAGTGCAATTGTCACTTTGACAGTGGCAACGGTTACATACAAATTTTACAGCAACAAATGCACTTACTACAAGAATATTTCATTATTATTTTTACACCTTAATATGCAATACTTATAAAAAAACTCCAAAATGTCATGGCAACAAAACTACGAATGAACAAAGTATTGTTTTAGGGGACCCCTGTTACACCACACAATTTAATGTTATTATAACCAAAGAGTTATAACACTCTATATTTTTATTTACACTATATTTACAAGAAACGAAAATCAATAATTACTTTCTTATAACGCAAAAACGAGACAATCTAAATAACGTGCGAGCTCATCAATTAAGCAGAAATTCAGGTTGGTTGTTTTTAATCTCACCAATGAAACTTCGATGGATTTCATAGGTCCGTTTTTATTCTCATCTGTTATTATCGGTTAAAGTACAATTAGCAGTCGGATTCATCGAGCTTCATTTACGGTCAACCAGTGAATTTGCAAAAAGTTAACCTCAAAAGCTTCTAGTGCTCCTCCCAAAAAGTTTTCTAGGTGACACTATGGACTCAGACATGTCTAATCAAGAAAATCAGAATACAGATATAGATGAAACTGTATTACAATCTGATCGGTGATCTGTATCTGATGCTTCATCCAGAGCTGGGAAGTATTTCAAAATTTAAATACTTTCAAGTATTTAAATACTGAAAAGTATTTAAATACTTATATTTAAGATACTTTTGGAAATAGTATTTATACTTATAATTGTAAATACTCTTGAAAAGTATTTAGTATCTTGTATTTAAAAAAGTATTTAAATACTTCTAAAATATTTAAATACTTTTGGAAGTATTTAAATACTTATAATATATTTAAATAGTTCTAAATTATTTAAATACTTTTAGGAATGGTTAAATACTTTTACATATTTAAATACTTAAATAAGGTACTTTTAAAGCATTTAAACGCTTTGAAGAATACTCAAATCCTTTTAATTGTAAAAATGTTTAAATTAAATACTTTAAAATATTTAAATACTTTGATTTATAAAGATTGTACCATGTTAAAGTAAATTTTGGTATTCAAAATCTATGATCAATATGGAATTGTTTTAATTTTACAAATTGAGTAATGAGGAAATTTGGATAGTATTAATTTTTATTATAAATGAATTCAAATTTTTTTGTATGTAAATGTAAAATATTGTGTATGCGTATGTTCATTCTAACTTTTAGAGAGAAAGAATAAAATTGCATATAAAAAAGCAAAGACAGACGAATACGAATATAAATGATCGCCGATCGGGATTGGGAGAACACACAACGGGGATCTGTAATCTGTAGTTTGTGCTACCCCTGCAATTTGAAAAACAAAAAATACCAAGGTCAGGTTTCACTTTATGTCTTTATGCATAACTAATTACATTTTAAACAATGGTGCATCCTATAAGCGAAAACAAGAATGTCAAGAATGCATAATCCCGTAATTAGCATTATTAGAAACAATTTTTCTTAATGGGTATTATTACATCCTGGAAGAAATTAATAATTATATCGGTGATATAAGGATTTTTATTTGTAAAATATTAGTTTAGTTATAACGTTCTTTGATATAGGTACTTCTCGTGATCATGAGTTTTAATATTTTTTAGACTTAAAAAAAACTGAAGTTGCTTTGTGTAACAGTGTGTTATAATCTAGATGTTGATATACAGTTGTGTTAATTGCTGGCTACAGCCTACAGTAAAGTAAGGTAAGTTATTCTCTATTATTCTCGGATGCAGAGGAAATAATTTATTACTGATTTAACGACAAAACGTAATTCGGTATAAAAAAATTTGCTTGCCGAAAAAATAAAATTACCACAAAAAATTTGTGATTAGATATATAGGATGTTCATTAATTAAGAAAACATGATACCATTTTCCATTTTCAGATCATGTTTATGAAGAAAAGTTGTTTATAATTCAAAATAAAACATGAATACAAATTTTAAAATTAACATTTAAATTTTTTAATTTTTATGTCGAGCGGAGTTGACTGAAAAAAATTACTATTAATTTTATAATAAAACGCAAAAAATAAAAATAAGATTACCATTCTAAAAATTTTTTTATAAACATGATAAAAATGAAAAACAATTGCGTAATTCTCTTTCGTAGCATTTCCAATATTTCTACGTTTTCTTAATTTGTATAACACCCTGTACTGTTCATCGGATTTTTCCGATAAGCAGTACCTATTTCATAGGAAAAACTTCTTATCGTAAAATCAATGGTATAAATTATTTTCCTTTTCTCAAGTAATTATTGAATTTTTATACTTTACCGCGCCGATGTGAGAAATCTCAGTATTCTCAGTGCGTTATTTCTATAACTTGGTATAAATTAAGTAGATAAATCAAAGTTTTTTAAATGGTAGAGCACGTGGAATATAAGTATTCCAAATTGCGGTCTTTGGTAGTATAAACTATATTTGTACAAGGTGTTCTAAATTTGAGATGTGACGTCATCGATTAATTATTTTCAAATTGACTGCCAAACTCAATATTTTCCATTGTATGTGGTATTCGAAGGATTATTTTTCATTTTATCAACTTACAATTTAAGAGAAATGTAGATGTCAAAATTAGACACAAAACAAACTACTAAAAATTAGTATAGATTATTCTCACTATAATAATGCTATAATTGGATAGAATTAAACACGTGATAAATTAATCACACTACATGATTGTACAATAAGAACGTGAAAAATAATCAAAATAAAAGACAACCGCTTTTAATTTTGTAAAAATGTTACTTCAGAAGAAAAAATTCTTATAGGTTCGTAAAAATTGCAGAAAGTTGTAATCTTTAAGAAACACCTAAACAATTATTTTGTAGCTCTTTTCATGTGCTTTCAATTTTCAAAACAGTCTCTGACCCTGTCGACCTATTTTTTAATAATAAAACGTCAACCAAAACACTAATTGACAAATACAAATTTGATCTTGATTTGAGTTTCTTTCAAGTTATAGAAACCCGCGCTGTAATCTTCGTTGTATCCAATTTCTGACAAATGGATGTTTTTATATTGACAATTCTGATTGTTATTTAACTACGTGAAACTGTTGGTGAAACCCTTAATTTTACCATAAATCTCACTTCTTCATTGAGTATTTACTATTTTACACATTTTAATCATTTAGGGTACTCAAAATAAAAGTTTAAAGAATTTCATTCTAGGTCAAAAAATGTATTAAAATATTTCAAAAGTGGTATTTAATACTTTTGATATCTAAATACTAGTCATATTTAAATACTTTTAATATCATAAATATAAATACTTTAAGTATTTAAATACTTTAACGAAGTATTTAAATATTTTTAGCATTTAAATACTTTCAGAAAGTATTTATTTTTCAAAAATATTTAAATACTTTTGATATCTTTATTTAAATACTTTTTCCTCAAAAAGTATTTTATATTTAAATACTTTTTGATAGTAAAAGTATTTTGTATTTAATATTTAAATACTTCTTAAAAGTATCTTTCCCAGCTCTGGCTTCATCTACACAATCTATACTAACCGAAAAAGAATAAGAAAAAGGAAGCAATATCTTTGAAAAGATATTTGTTTTTGAAGTATCAAAAAGATGGGGTCGAGAAAAAATCGGAGGAAAAAAGAACTTAAATTAAAAGAAATTGACGCTATAAATAACCTGGCAGCAGCCATAGTAAGATCCTACAACAAAAACCAATAACTTATGTAAATAGAAAATCTTTTTTTAAGCCTAAAGGACCCTGCACACCTCTTATGGGTTTTTAGACCACAGTCAAATTTAATGAAATTTTAGTATGTTATAGACTAAAACTATCTGAATAATATTTGTCATTGGGCCAACTTAATCTAATGGCTAGTTTTTGATATACAGGGCGTTAAAGTGGTAGTGCCTAATAAGCATTATGGCTTTTCAGTGAGTTTTAGCATGGATATACACAAGTGTTACAATTACATATTATACTATTTAGTAATTTTTATCCTTTGCCTACGGAAGGAGTTTGCAGTATATAAACAAAATAACAAGTTTATTTATTAAAGTTTGATTATAGCTGCATCATTTATTTCCATTGTAATATAATATAGGAAGTGTGGTTATTAAATAACGAGACTGACGCTGTAAAACATTTTATTTTGATATAATATAGGAAGTGTGGCCATTAAGTAACGAGACTGACGCTGTAAAACTTTTTATTTTGATTTACTAGCCACACCTCGTATTTTAGGAATTTTTTTTATTTTTCAGTACATTTAATCGCTCGAATAGATTTCTAGGTCTTCGAATGATGATTCTGTAACGTTGATTATAAACTCTGTAATATCATCTTGAAGGTTATCAGCTACCCACATTTTACTTTCAATCATCTTTACATGACTTATATAATGTTGCCAATTTTCAATCGTCGCTTTTTCGTAACCAAATTTTATTAATTCATCCATGTCTCTAACTTTAAAAGTCTTGTTGTGTTTAATTCGCAGTGGTAAGGAGGCAAACGAAGAATCTCATGACCTCTTTTTTGTGCCATAATATCAAGTTTATTCTTGTCATATAGATGTCTCAGTTGCGCTACAGTAGCCAATAGGTTTCGCTTCAACATGTTATCTTCAATGGGCATTTCTTTCCTACTAAGCCAATCTACAATTTGTTCTTTTCGCCATGCCATTGTTGGAATCTTCTCTACCTTCCTGCTGTGATAAAGAGCATTGTCAATTAACGATAATTGAATTTGGTGGTATATTTGGAATGAGTTGATTGATAAACCACTTCTCGTAAGTGTCTGAATTCATTTCATTGTGCACATCGGCTATGTTCTTTTTATAGAGGAAAGTAAGTTCCGCACCAGGAATAAAACTATTATCGCCACCGGCATGTACTAAGGCAAATCGGGGTTCAAGACCACTTGGTGATTTTAAATCTGTACTGACCCCTTGAACGAATGCCTGCCGACCACTTTCAATAGTGGTGTCACACCATACCTTACTACTTACTAACTGTGTGTCCCACGCTAACCCACGATTCATCGGTTTATATAATATATTTACCTAAAAAGTGAACATTGTTAATTATGCGAAATACGACATTATTTTATAAATATGTGATTAGAGATCGAATAAAAAGACTAAGTACCTTCTTTTCGGAACTTTTTGGTGCATCTTAAGTATTTATGCCTCCATCTTATAATTCAACAAGGATACTCTTGTGTCGCATCTTTTGAAATTCAAAACCCATATCTTTCAAGAGGTTGAATGGTGTACTGCGTTTAAAATTTGGTAGATCATCATCACCATTAATGGAAGAAAGAACGCTATTCATCGTTGGTGGAATGTTCTCAATGAAAAAATTGTGCACTTTACGTCGAATAATTGACTGTATATTCTGGTCATATACATGAAGACGATCATTGAGTTTTGCATTTTTTCGTTTCAACCGTTTTTTGGACTAGCTACTGCTCCGGTTTTGTCTTCCTTTTTGATAGCATAGACACTACGCTCTGTGCAACATAAAGCTTTGCTGGCTTCTGTAGCAGCTGCACTAACGTTCTTTGTGGCCAAGAAATAATTAAGTACATTCATAATGAGGCATTTCGCCTTACGGATGAAGTGTTTTCCACTATGTCGTTTTATGTTTCCAGGATCACATTCAGCTTCCATCTCTATATGATACAACATTCTACAAAATTACCTCAATCATACAATTATAGAAATTATTCATCATTATCTTAAAAGACTCGGGAATGAAATGTAGGCGTTCTGAATGACTTTAATAAATCGATAAATATCGTAGAAGAAGCAAGCAATGCATTTGACAGTACACGAAGGTGATATTGATTTGTTATTAAATTATATTTTACGTTTGACAATATCGCTACGAAACTAATAAAATTTTTTACCGACTCATTTCTATACTATGCATGGGACTTTTTTCTATGTCACCCTGTATATATATATATATATATATATACCGGGTGTTCCAGTTTTTTGTAGCAGGACTTTAATAGTCGATACAGGGTTTCAAAGTTTTAATTTTTTTTCAGTTCTTTTAATTTATCTTCAAAACTATTTAAAATAATAAATCCAAATTTAGTACACATATTACACTCCTTAAACTCAATATTAAGAGTAGTTTAACGTTTATCAATATATACAGGGTAGTACATTTTCTGGGGTGGTACACACTTTATCCCCTCCGAACTTTTTCATGCAACGCCTCTAACTCTTAAAAACCAAAAATTTAGATTGCCCATTTGATTTAGGAATTTTTTTGTCTTCTGCTTTTTTTTCGAAAAATGTATAGTTTTTGAGATAAATTGGCTGTAATCCATGAACAGATTCCAAATGGTAAGTAAAGACCGTCTGATGCTCCCGCAAAAAATAGTGTGCCATGAAAAGAACAATAAAAAAAAGAATCAAATTATGTCAATTCTCACGTTTTTTGTCTCTTAATAAAAAGTAGTACTCCACTGATTTTCAGTTGAATTAAATAAAGGAAAATAAAAGTAAAACAACAAAATAAATATTAAAAAAACACGTATTTATTGGAAAAAATTGAAAAGAATTTCTATTTAAGATTTTAACAAGGACGAAACGAACGAAATAAATAAATTAAACAAATAAACTTAACCTATAACAACAAAACAAAAACGCTATCGTAATAATAAATAAATTTAAAAAAACTGTTCAAAATGTTAACCATTTTGTTGCAAGTGGAATATTAACTAAAAATTGTCTTATTTCATTACACGCATCCCTAATCCTATTAATGAGTTAATCTCTTGTTGTCACAGGAGTTGCATACACCCTTTCTTTTAAATACCCCCACACAAAAAAATCTAAGGGATTTAGGTCTGGAGATCTTGGTGGCCAGGGAACTGGGCCTGCACGACCGATCCATCTTCCTGGATAATGGTTGTCAAGCCAGTTTCTAGCGATTCTGCAATAATGAGCTGGACAACCATCAAGCTGGAACCAAGCCGTTCTTCGTAAATTTAAGGGAATATTCCACACGTTCATTCTCTAAGAATTCCAAGAAAGCCGCAGCATTCATCCGAGGTGGTAAAAAGTAGGGCCCAAAAAGGTGATTATTGTAAATACCTATCCAGACGTTCACACTAAATTCTTGTTGGAAATGTCTCGGGCGAACTACATGTGGATTTTCATGTGCCCAAACGTGCTGGTTGTGAAAATTTACCACACCACGGCGAGTGAAGCAGGATTCATCGGTCCATAAAACATTATTTAAAAAACCTGGATTGTTATTATTTTCAGCAAGAATCCATCGACAATACGCAACTTTACGTTCTGCATCCCCTGGTTGTAGTCCTTGAACAGGTTGTAGATGGTAAGGATATCGGTGATCCCGTCTTAATGTTCAGTGAATAGTAGTATTTGAGACTCCACCTAAAGCTACGGATACTCTTCTAATGCTAGTTGTGGGATCTCTGTCGAATTCACGCAAAATTCATCGTGCAATATTTCTTTGCTGCCTATGATTATTATTTTGACGACCATGCACATTATTTAACCCCTGACTTATAATTTGTTGGTGAACTCTTACAGATACTGAGTGCGGAGGTCTTCTAAAAGGAAATCTTCGCCTATATTCACGGGCTGCTGCTGCTGAACTTCCATTTACAAAGCCATAAATAAAATGGATATCCGCTATTTCTTGATTAGAAAACAAAAATTGGCATTTTAAAAGATCACTTTTGCAATAAAAATTAACACAATAAAATATGTAAATAAATTACACTCTTTCTTATGCACAAGTCGTATTTAAAATAAAACGTGAGATTTGACATAATTTGATTCTTTTTTTTACTGTTCTTTTCATGGCACACTATTTTTTGCGGGAGCATCAGACGTTCCTTACTTACCATTTGGAAGCTGTTCATGGATTACAGCTAATTTATCTCAAGTTTTTAAGAGTTAGAGGCGTCGCATGAAAAAGTTCGGGGGGGATAAAGGGTGGACCAACGTTTGTATACCTGTGTCAGAGAAGTCTGCTGCCTGCGATTGGAGCCACTGTGTGACAACCATCTCCGCTTCTCTGTCATTCTCAAAACGCGTACGCGTACCGGACAGGAATTTCTTGAGGTGTAGCAAAAGATGGAAACCACTGGGAGCGAGGTCTGGGCTGTAGGGTGGATGCCCACTGCGCTTTTCATCATGCACACTTTGTCGACCGCACTTCACGGTCGGCAGGAGCTGGAATAAGAGCCCCCATCTATAACAGCTACAACAGCGTTACTGCGGTAACGCGGAAAATTCCGTTAGTACATGCGCCATGCTACGTCATTGCTCTATGATGTACGCGCAGTCGCTTCGCGCAGTATAAGGTTTGCTAGATGTGGGACGAGTGGGAAACTTACTTTGGGGACGCGCCTCGTGTATATATATATATATATATATATATATATATATATATATATATATATATATATAATTCTAACAAAGCCGGTGTTACGTTGTCAAAGAACTTTTTAACGTCATCTTGATCTTTTTATGTTGAACGCTAGCTTCACAGATTGTTCCTCTGGATAAACGCTATCATAGCGTCCCCCGGGAGATTGTCTTTTCACTATTTGTTTGATATCGCCTTTAGTAAGCGGAATGTCCCAATCTGCAACGACGCCAAGGGTTCTTGCAGTGATGGCTTCTTCCTCGGGACTCAGGATGGTTGGATGACCTAGGTTTTGTATGCCTACCAACACATCTATTAGTAAGAGTACTCCGTGGAATTTGATACACTGCCTGTTTTTTGCTCATACCATCTTGCACCGCGGGTATCGCTTCGGTGAAGTTGTGGTAGGTCCGGCTACCCGGGGTTTTTTCGTAGGTCCGCATTTTTCTCTAGTCAACTAGAAACTGAAAAAGAAATTAACATTGCCACAAGCAGCAAATAACAAAAAAATTTGAAAAAAAAATTAAAAACCATCAGCGCGCACAAGGTGTCAAAGTTACCCCTGGTGACAAAGTAGCCCCATTTTACGGTAGCAAATTAAACATTTTCGAAAAGTAGAAGAATGGATGACGATGCAGGGTGTTACATTTAAATAAGAGTCACAATTTTGGGTTGTAAAGTGGCAACTTTTTTCAAGTCCCTGTAGAAGTGGTAAAAAATTGAATAAATATAACAAATCTTTTTGAGAAACAACGCACTGTATCTTATTCTATCTAGAAGTTATACGCTGTTAAAATGTGTCACAAAATCCTGGGACACCCTGTATTTAACAAAAATGGCTGAAGCAAATATAGATAAACTAGATATTTTTTAAAAAGAAATTTTAACGTATGTTCATGTATGCAGTACAACAGGGTGTTCCATTAAGAAATATATAGTTGGTTAAAAGACTTTATTTGTCATTAATTTGTTTTTTCTGACAACAGATTCTGATATTTTGACGCGATTCATAAACTTTTGTGTAAAATTTTTTTTTTTGTTGTCTACTAAAACAAAGTCTTTAGGAGCTATTTAATTATGAGGAAAAACCCTGTACATAGTATTTCCTAAAAAATGGTGATTAATAAATCTAATCATATGAGTGTTTACAGGCTGCATAGCGTGTTTACATGAATATCTGAAATTATTAATCAAAAAATAAATAATGTAAAATCAGACGTCGCGTAAACACATTTAGTTTGTGTAAGTAACATGACAAAAATTTATACAAATGGCTCAATAAATAAAACATTTCACTATTAATGTATTTATTTTCAATGTTCAAAAGTCAAAAGTAAACTCATTTAGTGTTATGTAAGCAAAAAAGTAAAGGATTGCGAACGTTTACTTGCTTCCTTAGTTTCCTCGATTTTATAAACATTTTGTGATTAACAAAAACATAATTACGCAGTAAAAACCTCAACGACGGCATTAAATAAATTTCATTTCAATATTTTGAGTATACACCAATTGAATTTATATTTTAGTGTATAAGATTTTGTTTAATTTCGGGTTTTTAAAAAAATCTTGAGTACTACAGTACTACTACAATCTAATATAAATATTTACTATTTACTATGAAAGTTTTAAAAATTCAACCATAATTATTACAATTCTATGACCGATTTAAAAAAGACTACGTTAATAGATTTGTACTATAAGTTTATAATGTTTTTTAAAATAGCGTTTTAATCTTTCTGTGGCCGATATGACCAACTTCCGGTGTAACGCCATAAGTCCTTCATGTATATTTGAATACGATTTTTGATGCTTAATAATAATCCAAAAAGAAAATTTAAGAAATCTCAACCGTTCAAAAAGTTGATGACCGTATAGATACATACAGAATATAAGCTTTAAGTTGTATGGATAAATTACGTCTTTTCTCGAAACGTAAGGAAGTTTGCGAAACTAACTGATCGCTAACTCCTAAACGTTTTTTTAAATTTCTTGCTTAACTTTTTAAATTTACGTATAATTGGAATTTTTCCATATTTTACAAAAAAATTAATAATAAGGAAAACATAATTAGGTACCGAACACTCTTAGGACAGACTACTGCAGTTGCCTTTTACGGCGGTGGATTATATTTCCATGATTTTAATATTTTTTTGATATGACCGTATTTCAGTATAACAGAACAAATTGCTTTCGATTATGTGGAATTAAATGTATAGATAAGACTGTAACTCGATATTCAAATATTTAAATAAATATTATGTACAGTATTTTATAAATACAATGGTATAGTATACGTGTTGATAACGGTCGTTATCGTCTTGTTGATTCACTGTGGTGCCGTTTAAATGATAAAACTTTAAACACAAACTAGTTACGTGCGCAAAACGAGCTACTTGCAGTTGCACACGATTAAATACATATCTAATTACTATATAACTAGTGCGATCGTGTATACTGTTACATAGTTTAATTCAAGCTCTGTTTCCGTTAGATTTGGTACCTGTGCAATGAGTAACTCCAAGCCAGTTTGTGAATGTAAGTATTATAATTTTTTTAATTATATGAATTTATTATCTCAAAATTACTTTTAGTATCTAAAGGGTGCAATTGCTGTTTCGACGCTAAATGTTCCTGTACATCCGGGCAATGTAATTGTAAATGCAAAACTGTAGAAGGAAATAAATGTAAAGCAACTTGTTGCTCGAGTGTTTGCAGGTGTAAAGATGGGGAAACATGTAATTGTTCCGATAAATGCATTTGTACTGATTGTAAATGTGCTAAATGTCCTACAAGCTTATGCAAATGTACATCTGGTGGAAATTGCAACTGTGCTGAAAACTGCACTTGCGTCCAATGTAAGTGCGACAAATGTTCAAACACCTGCGAATGTATTGATGGTGGCAAGTGCAATTGCCTAGAGAAATGCGTTTGCACTAGTTGCAAGTGTGCAAAATGTCCGACAAGTAGCTGTAAGTGTACTACTGGTGGAGTGTGTAGCTGTGTGCAAAAATGCATTTGCAGCAAATGCAAATGTGTAAAGTGCCCAACGAGCGGATGCAACTGTACATTGGGAGGAACTTGCAGTTGTGTAGAAAAATGTAGTTGCAGCGCATGCAAATGCGCCAAGTGCCCGAAGGCGGCTTGCAAATGTGCAGATGGAGCTAAATGCAACTGTACTGAAACATGTGTTTGTATTAGCTGCAAATGCGCTGAATGCCCAATTAGTGAATGTAAATGTACCTTGGGAGGAACCTGCAATTGTGTTGAAAAATGTATTTGCAGCGCATGCAAATGCGCCAAGTGCCCGAAGGCTGCTTGCAAATGCGCAGATGGAGCTAAATGCAACTGTACTGAAAAATGTGTTTGTAGTAGCTGCAAATGCGCTGAATGCCCAACTAGTGCATGTAAGTGTACCTTTGGAGGAACCTGCAATTGCGTTGAAAAGTGTAGTTGCAGCGAATGCAAATGCGCCAAATGCCCGAAGGCTGCTTGCAAATGTGCAGATGGAGCTAAATGCAACTGTACTGAAAAATGTGTTTGCAGTAGCTGCAAATGCGCTAAATGCCCAACTAGTGCATGTAAATGTACCTTTGGAGGAACCTGCAATTGCGTTGAAAAGTGTAGTTGTAGCGAATGCAAATGCGCCAAATGTCCAAAGGCTGCTTGTAAATGTGCAGATGGAGCTAAATGCAATTGTACTGAAAAATGTCTTTGCAGTAGCTGCAAATGCGCTAAATGTCCAACTAGTGGATGTAAATGTACCTTGGGAGGAAACTGCAATTGTGTAGAAAAATGTAGTTGCAGCGAATGTAAATGCGCGAAATGTCAAAAAACTGCCGTAAATGTCTAGATGGTGGTATATGCAGTTGCACTCAACTGTAATTGCGCTGATTGCATATGTGCAAAATATTGTTACCCTAGATGCCAGGAATGCTGAAATTTATTATTCTAGAGTGTATACTTTTATTCTAATTATATATGTAGATATGATAATGTTATTAAATATATCGTTTTTTAATTTTTTTTTTATTCAGTACTTTGTAACGTTTCACTTCATGCTTCTAAAGGCGTTTTTGCTATGATTTTACCCAAAAAACAATTATTAGTGCGACACAAAACCGTTTTATTGTGTGCTTTTGTTGTAAATCACTATAATATACTTTGATATATCTCCACAACATTAAGGTTAATACATAAATACCTTTAATTGTATGTAAGTGGATGAGCTTAAATATCGTACATAAAGCAATAAAAAGAACATTTGAAGAGGTAGCAAATAAATGTGAAGCACAAAATGTAAAACTCAATGAAAAAATTCTTTGTGTTTCAAAAATATATGGCTTGAAACAGCAAACAACGTTCCAACCCCGAAGGTGGATATTAAAAGAAATAAAAAAAAAAAATTTTTAAGTTCATTATGCAATTAGAAAATGTCTTGATATTGTGCTATAAAATAGATCCTTATTCAAAATAGTGAAAAAAATACTTATCGCAATCGATTTTTGTTCACTATCGCTAAATCGACGTATTAGCTCATTTTACAACGTTTGCCAAAGATTCGCCAAGATCGGCCATCATGTCTGGATGTCTGTGTGTGTATACGGATGTATATTAGTATCCACGATAACTCCAGACCAAAAACACCTACGTACTTAAAAATTTGTATTTTAGCTTGTTTTCATTTGTCTTAGAGCTAATTAGATTTTGGGAGAAATCCAGCGGCGGAGAGAGAGGGAGGGTGTTATTAGGGGCAATTTTTTGATATGACGCGTAATTTAGCAGCAAAAAATTCCTAAGGTAAAATTTATGTATTAATTCAATTTGTTTCATTATAAGAAAAAGTGTAGACGAATTTTTTAAAGAAAATTTAATTTTACATCAATTTTCTTTATAAAGTTTTTTAATGTAAAGCAAAATAAATGTCAAAATAAAATACATATGATTGAAAATGTTAAAGCTGTATTACCGGTATTTTTATAGAAGCTGGCGGCTTTGGAATTTTTTTTATGTTATATGTATTTATGTCTATGAATCTCTATCTGACATGAAGTTTAAACGTCATTCTGACATTATGTTTTTGTTTTTACAATGTTGCCTATTTAAGCTTTTTTCTATTTCTCCTGGAGCTGTTTAGATCGTGGTAGAAATTCAGCGGCGTAGAGGGAGGGTATAGACCTTAAACATATCGATTAATTATGTTCTATGCATTATCTGAATAATAATTAGTTTTATAAGAAAATGTGTAGACATATTCTTTAAAGAAAATTTAATTTTAAATAACTTTTCATTAGAAAGTTTGTTATATAACATAAAGCGAAACAAAATAAATATGCTTGACAATGGTTAAACTGTATTATCGACGTCTATTAGCCTTTATCTGACATGAAGTTTTATACGTCTGTTCCGCATAGATTATTTTTTTGTTCTTACAATGTTGCCTATTTTCGCAACGAACTTATTATACAAGAGGTTACATAATTATCCTACAAAAATTGTTTATTAAAATTATTTCATTTTGTTATTCCGATTTAGTAGATTGGAAGGTTGTGTGTTGTTCCACACCAGATATGTTTTAATGGTGTATATTATCTTGTATTTACGTTATACAAATCTAAAAGTTTCTATAACAACTTTCAGAATTGTTTAATATGTTGAAATTTGAAAAAGTGAAAACGCAAAGATAAACCTGCTATTAATATAACAGTTTGATAAACGCATAGACTACCATTTTAGTGAAGAATAACTAGATCATTCATAAATTAAATATTGTTAAACTGCCTTGAAGATGACAAATCAGAATATCCTCTAATTTAAAACATGACATTGAATTTGATAATATGGAAATATTGTCAAGACAAACTCATTATTATGTTCCAAGCTGTTGAGATATATAAACATCCTAATAAATTAAAAGGCAAGAAGAAAATCTCCGTTTGAATAGGTTTTGGCATGTTATAATTAAAAAAGGCACAACGGTACGTCTTAATTTTAATTTTAGCTTTTGCTATGTCAAGGTCCTTTGCTGTGATCTTGAAGTAAATGCTTTACTGATTATGTGTTAAATTACCACAGCACTATAATTTAACAAAAGTAGTGGAAATTAAGATTAAGATTAAAAACTACTTAAAACGTGCTACATTATGCTTTTCATTGTTAAATAACGCTTGCACTTGTTAGATTTAACTTGATTTTTTTTTATTGAGGTTATGTTTCTATTTGTAAATGCTTTTATCAATTTCCAATTAAAGTTGTTCACAACTTTACACTTATATCATAATTTAATTAAATTTTGTTAAATTTGTTGTTTGGTTATGACATTTTTCACAGTTAGCCTTCGACCGTTAGGGGGTGCTCTGATTTATCATCTTCAAGGCAGTTTAACAATACTTAATTTAGTAATGATCTAGTTATTCTTTACTAAAATTGGTTTTCATACTTCGCTTTATCCATCTATCAAACTATTATATTAAGAGCAGGCTTATGCTTGCGTTTTCACTTTTTCAAATTTCATCAATTTGTTTCATCTTAAACAATTCTGAAAGTTTGTGTTACTACTAACGAAGATAGATGTAAGTGCTATCAAAAAGTTTAGATTTGTATAACACAAATACAAATATATACCATTGAAAAAACCCATATTTTAAATATGAAAAAAAAGATTTTTACCAGGGTTTTGTTAATAGAATTGTTACGAACATATGTAATACACATCAGTATTTGTAAAATTGTACAATTATTTAGAAAACGCACAACCGTAAATTAAACTATTATATTATAATTTTTTGGTTATTTTAGTATCATATCATTGTTAAATGTTATCTATTTGCTTATCGTTCGTGGTATACTCTGTAGTGTTGTATTGTGATATTGCCATTACGTAGTACGTAGGTTATCTGACGCGGTGGCGTATTTACAATTTGGATTGAGGGGGGGGGGGGGTTGGCGATCTCGGTACTCGCTAGTGATGTAAAACGATAACAAAAGAGGAGAAATGTGGTAAATACGAGTTGCACAAACAAATAAATCAACCAAGGTTTTTATTAGTTGAATATCTTAACTTATTGGTATGAGCACAAACAAAAAACGTATTAGTGTAAAAGAACAATTCTCTAAATAATAAATTCTAATCTTCGAGGTTTAGCATCGATTACCTCATCCGAAGATATGTCCATATTTACATGTATAGAAAACATGGCGAGTCCATTGGATCGTCTCTTTAAACAAAAAAAAATTGAGATTTATTGCTAACCTCAAATATAGTGTTCCTCAGATAGGTTTTTATTCTCTTTAAGGTAGAAAACGGTCTCTCTGCGGTTGATGTTGACACTCGCAAGCAAGCCAATATTTTTAATAGTTGAAAAATATACGGGAAAATATCTGAATTGCAACTATATAGAGCAGCTATTGCGTTTTTAGGATTATCTACGTCATCCATCTCCAAAATCTTTCTGCGCCATCGTATAAATTCAGATTTTGCATCATCTTTACAAGTACTAAGATGGGCTTCACAAATGTTGAGCAGACTTTCAAAGTCCACAAAGTCTTGTTCGTTAGAAGATTTTGGAAATAGTGACCGAAATCCAGTCAACAACTGAAGATGATTAAGAAACCGTTGTTTAATTTGCATAATCCTAAACTAATCCTTTGGGCAACTCGAACTCAATTGAGGATTAGCTCTATGTGTTGGGTACCTTGCAAGCCTTGGAATAATCAGTGAAACAATGAGTTTATCAGCAATTTTTAAAATATCTACATATATCTTTTTAAAAATCTGTTCTGAATCCTCTCGAAGACTTTCAATTTCTTTTAACGTCGTATAAGCCAAAAACACTGCTTCTTTCAAATCTATATCTTTCTTTTGAAAGTTTTTACTTAAGCGTAAGGCAAGACTGAATATTTTTGCTGTAACAAACAAAAATATCAGAAAATCGCCTTGGAGTATTTCAGAGCGTAAAAAAACAGCATTCCTGGAAGTCTCCAAATCACTCCATTCCGAGATTGCATCCAAAGATGCTAAAATTTTCATTTAAAACTGCTTTTAGTTTCGGAGATATACAAAAATCGTGTGCTTTACCCACAATCCCAATACAGTTTCGAATTGATTGAATTTCGCAAGATTTTGATACCACCAAATTCAAGCTGTGCGCAGAATAATGTACACATTGGGCTAAAGGATGGACTTTTTAAATATGAGATTGTACGCCATTTATTTTTGCTGCCATGACAGCTGCCCCATCGTAGCCCTGTCCACGTAAGTATGACGTTTCAATGCCAAATGATTGAAGCCTTTCTAGAATAAATTGAACAAAACCTTCGCCAGTAACATCCACTGCAGGGATAAACTGAAGAAAATCTTCTTTTAGTACACATTTTTCCAAATCCACATACCTTGCACATATAGATACTTGCTCAACACCACATATATTGGCTGTTTCATCAGTGAGAACCGTGAAACACTTAGGGCTATTTACATTATTTACAATTTTTTATTAACATATCATTGTAGGCCATAACAATTGCATTTTGACTTGCAGAGCTAATATATTTGTTTCTTTTGCCGGGTCCCTCCAAGAATTTTTTTAGTTATTCATTTCCACGTGCACGAACATTCACTTCGTTATGGTCAACATGTTCATCAACAATAATAGCGCCCCCATCTCTGTGACCCCGAAGAGAAACTTCTTGTTTTCCACATAAAATTATGGCGTCAATAATTGGCTTGATATTTGTTCTATTTTCTAAAATCTGTTTATTTCGTCCCGCATCCAATTGATTTTCTATAGATAAACTAACATTTTTTGATACTTTGAGAAAATTATAGGCATCGGTCACACATTTCAGATGATATTTGAAAGTTGCGTGCTTCTTGAAGACTTCTACTGCATATTTCCAGTTACAAAATAGCTTTTTAACCAAGGCTCCCAATTCTTGCAAATTTACACCGGCACCTTTTTTCGCAAAGAGACAACAATATTTGCAGAATGCCCCATCTTTTTTTGCCGAATACAGCAGCCAGGGCCAGCGTACTAACCACGAGTGTTGAAATTTTCGCTTGTTTGTAGCAGGAAAATTATAATTTGGCGGAGGTACCCACACGTTACTGAGTAGAAGACCTTTTTTTCCGAATTGTCCATCGGGCTAGTGTTAGAAAGGCAAAGGCCAATATCTCTAGGGCTAATTATAGGTTTTTGTGTTCTGGCACTGAAGATTTCAATTCTTGGGCGGCGTTTTGGACATCTGTATGTCGATCGCTAGAAGTAGAAGCATGTGCTGATTCAGATTGAATTTCTTCCGATCTCCTTTGTTTTGGAGGTACAGGTGAAAAAAAATCCTACATTGCTCTTGGACGTTTTTGTGTTTTATTGTTATTTATTGTAGGTACCTATTATCTGTAAACCTATACCTATTTTATTTTATTGTTTTGTTGTAAAACGAAATCTTAAAATCCAATATTCGAAACCCAAAGTTAAATTTTTTTTACTAATATCACTCACTATGCCACGCACGAATAAATAATAAAATGGATATTATACTTTAAACTAAAACTTACACGAAAAGATGTCTGGCTGAAGACTAAATTGTTGCTTTGTTACTTGCACTGCACATCTGTTCAAGTTATCGCGTATCGCATGTCGACCGACCTTTCGAGTAGCAGTAGCGCGAAGACGTTCGCCGGGATTCGTGGAAAAGGAGGTAATGTACCGGGTGGACCGATTTCGATGGGATTACAGGGTATCTCGGTAACTATTACTGTTAGAGCAAAACTGTTCAGGTAGCATTAGGCCAACTTTTTGAGACAAATTAAACAGCGAAAACAAAAATTTGCTATCTTTTGTCATTTTTGATGCAGGGACCAAAATTGAATTTTTCGATAGGGTTCCATATCTCATCTATTGATAAAAATTCAGGAAAAAGTGTAAAGACATTCCTTGTGCAGTTTTTAGCGTAGAATCAAATGGAGTCTTTAACGTTTATTTACCTCTAATATATCTTTTTATTAGGCTGATGCCTTTCTGGGAAACTCTCCAAGTATAAACGTTCCGCTTCATCCGAATTTTCTCCACACTGAATGAATATTTTAACATATCATACTTTTCATAATTTTCATAACGATTCATTTTAACTATCAACAATAAACTTGTGTTATCTGTGTTTTAATGCACAACTAAAGTTTTCACTTTCTTTTGACATATTTGCTGTGTTTCATTGTTTTAAATTATTGCATCGCCTACTTACAAAAGTGCAAACTAACAAATTCGCTTGTAATTCCGTAATTTTCTAAAAGAACCTCTATAAACTATATATTGTTGAAAATCTTATAAAATAAGGATTTTAATGAAGTCAAAGCCAACTATTGTTTCCATTAAAAAAGTTTATGTGGCATCTCGACTATTGGTGACCAAATTTAAAAATTGACTACTCTATTTGATTCTACGCTAAAAACTGCACAAGAAATGTCTTTACACTTTTTCCTGAGTTTTTATCAACAGATGAGATATGGAACCCTATCGAAAAATTCAATTTTGGTCCCTGCATCAAAAATGAAAAAAGATAGCAAATTTTTGTTTTCGCTGTTTAATTTGTCTTAAAAAGTTGGCCTAATGTTACGTGAACAGTTTTGCTCTAACAGTAATAGTTACCGAGATACCCTGCAATCCCATCGAAATCGGTCCACCCTGTACAGCGATTACGGTACGTTAAGTCCCTTCACACTATTTACGTCAGACCACTACTAGTATTTGTTCCAAATTGCTACGTATGAATGTAGTTATAAACGTTTTTGTACTCGCCGTCTGGAAAATGACGTTTCATATACGTGTGTAGCCAATCACGAAATTGTTATTCCCGCATCAATTCTGGAAAAATTACAAAAAACACTGGCATTTACAGACATTTAAACAATAACGTTATAATGAAACTATAATTTGTAGTTGTTAAAAACTGTTTCCCAATGTTTTTTGTTAATAAAAACAAGAAGTAAACTTAAAAAATCAATTGTTTATTAATGTGCTCTGGCCATTTTTTTGATTGGCACCGTCTGGGGGTTAAACCCGCTGAGCCCCTCCCGTAATTACACCACTGATCTGACGTGTTGTAGAATCGTACTTACATGTTATCTACTATAATTTTAGGAGTGTTATTCACTATTGTTGTACCCAAATTAAAAAGTAAAATAAAAGAAATTAATGTTTATTTTCTCACAAATTTCAAAATACAATAATTTACATATAGTTAAACATTAAGATTTTTTAAATTGAATTATCAATGTTAAACAAATTTACTATCAGAACAGATGCATATATCTCAGCAGATATAATCCACATCATAAGAACAGCTGCAATTATCTGGACATTCCGGGCACTAACCATCAGTCCGAAAACAATTTTTCTCGTAATTCCATTTACGTCCGTTTCCATAATTGCAAGTGATATTGGGACATTTTGAGCATTTGCATTTAGGATAAGCGCATTTTTCAACACAATTGCAGCTTCCTCCAAGTGTACATTTGCATCCATTTTTTAGGCGTTTTGTACATTTAAATTTAATACAGGCACGTTTTTCAGAACTGCACGTCGCTCCATCAGCGCATTTAGAGATGTTTTTTAAACACTTGTCAGTTACGTTCACTCTCGGGACATTTCTCTACACAACTGCATGTTTCGCCAGAAATACATGTAGAGCTAGCTGGTTGTTAGACATTTTACGCATTTGAGAGTGCCAACGCATTTCTCGACACAATTACTCTTACTACTTTTGAAACAGGTGTACATTTTTGGACACGCCTTTGGAATTAGAACAAATGCAGTTCTTCACACATTTGCAGGTACTACTAGATGTACACTTGAACATTTCGCGCATTTGCAGTTAATGCAGAAGCATTTGCCAGTGTAATTACATTTACCGCTTTCAACACACGTGCATATGTGCTTTGTGCAATTCTCACATTTGCACTCGTCACAAGCACATTTTTCGGTACAATTACATATACTTCCGGTTTTACATTTACTTTCTTCGTAGCAATCTGTTTTACATTTAGTTCCTTCTTCAATTTTACATTCGCATTTACATTGACCAGCTGTACATATGCAGTTTCCATCAAAGCGGCAATTGCACTTTTTTGAAACTAAAAATCATTTTAAAGGTATTTAACACCAAATTAAATTCTAAAATTTACTACATTCACCAATAGGTTTGTAGACACTAATTGAAGCACGTTAGATAAATAATCAAGTAAAACTTGAACCATTGATTAATATGCTTGAACTAATCGCAATGAACATGTCCCGATTGTTAAATAGTAGCAAAAGTATATTCAACCATGTGCAACTGCAAGCCGCGCGTTTTGCACACGCTACTATGAAGTGTGTTTACACTATTGAAACCGATATTTCTGTGAATTATCACACGAATGGTCATTGTTAAGATTCACAATAAATGTATAAATGAATAAAACATAAATTGCTTTAAAATGGTTGCGCAATTTATTAATTGTGTTGTTTATTTTAAATTACATTCTATTCATATGTAAATTATTGATGGTTCCATTAATAATCAGCTATAGTTGTGGTAATCTACGGAAGGTTTAATTTATGGAACATATCAAAATTTTGCTTCTTCCGAATACCTTTCCATTTATCCATAAAGTTTAGCTAGTAAATAGAGCATTCCATACATTATACTGCTGGTACCTGTATAGTACGGTTTATCTGTAACGCAAATAATAAATTGCGCGGTGTCCACATTCTTGCTTTTCATTTTATACGTTAAAAAATTGTATAGCTATAATAAATGTTTTTGTTAACTTTCACTCCCATGCTGTTATTATCGTACTTTCTGGTACACATACCTATTTTTGCTTTCTTATGTCCGAAATAATCATATATATAAGACGATAAGTACTCAAAGTTATATCGACAATTTTTGTGGTGGTGCCACAACTGCTTGATGCAATTGCTTAATAGGACGAGTGCATCACACTCCTATTTCCAAGTCTATCAAGCATGAGTGATAAACCACCACAAAAATTTTCAGCAGAACTTTGAGTACACATCGTATTCGGGCTATTGTACGAACAGACCCATTTTACACAAAAATCGGAATTTACTTAATAAAATACCTCGAGATTTAGTTACCCATGATTTTTTATATTACGTGCATTTACACGGAAACATATGAAAATGTAAACTTTCACCATTATTACACATAATAAAATACTTATCTTTTTTGGGTTTTTTAATGGTGTATTTTAAATTATACAATCTAACCGTTTCGATAACACTTACAGTTATCTTCGTCAGTAGTAATACCATTGAGTAATGATGTACATGATGTACATCATTACTCAATGGTAATACCTATTAAAATTGTTAAAGACATTGATAACAATTTTGTCAAAGTTGAAAAATTAAAACATAAACATCAGCCTGCTATTAATATAACAGTTTGAGAAACGTATAAAGCCAACTATAGAATTAAATTGTAGTAAAGAATAACTAGGCCATTAAAAATTGAATATTGTTAAACTGTCTTAAAGATGACAAAACAGAACACCCTCTACGACGAAGGCTAACAATGAAAAATGTCAGTCAAAAAACACATTTAACAGAATTTAATCAAGTTACGATGTAGGTGCAAAGTTGTGAAAAACTTCAGTTTGAAAATGATAGAAGCATTCAAAAATATAAACATGACATCAAACAAAATAATCCAGTTAAATCTAACAAAGAGATATCTTTATCAATAATTGCAAGTGTTATTAACAATGAAAAGCATAATGCAAAACGTTTCTTGTAATTTTTTTTAATTTTTAATCTTAATTTCAACTACTTCTGTTAAATTATAGTGATGTGGTAATTTAACATATAATTGGTAAAACATTTGCTTCAAGGTCTAGGAAAAACACAGCAAAAAACCTAGACGTACCAAAAGATGCCAAAACCTATTTAAACGGAGATTTTCTTCTTGTCTATTAAAATTATTAGGGTGTTGATATATCTTAATAGCTTCTAGTTGTAAACGAACATAATGTGTTTGACTTGACAATATTTCCATATTGTAAAATTGTTGTTCTTTACGTCTTGTATCAAAGCTACGTTTTGTGGTTCCAATGTATAGTTTTCCATATGAACAAGATAACTTATACACTCCGGAGGATGATAATGGGATTGAAACATCTTTAGGTGATCTTGAATGCTCTTTAATTTTTCTTGTAGGTTTAAAAATAGTCCTAATGCAATATTTAACTAGGATTTTTTCAATTTTATGTGTAACATTAGCTATAAAAGCAGTACTAACATTAAGAACTGGTTTTTCTTTAAGGTTACGTCTAGAAGGTGTAATAACATTATCAATATCTGTAAGTGAATGTCCATTATCTTGTAAGGATTTTGTTAAATGTTTATATTCATCCTTCAAAAATGAAGAGTCATAAATTCGTTTTGCTCGATTTACTAAAGATTTAATTACACCAATTTTTTTTTGATGTGGATGGTGGTTGGATAATTTATGAAGGTATCTATCAGTGTGTGGTAAATTTCCTTTAGTTCCTTTTTCCATGGTAATGAGGTAATAAAAATGTAAGATGTTTTGCAAGACTATACGTAGGAGAACCAATTGCACTAACCAAAAATGCATAAACCTAATATTCCTTTAGGGCCTATTGTTAGTGCAATTGGTTCTCCTATATATAGTCTTGCAAAACATCTTACATTTTTATTACAACCTGATATAGGTAAAACACCCCATTACATTAAAAATTCTGCCGACTTTGTTGAAAAAATACATAGTTTCAAAATTGAGGAGGGTGATGTAATGGTCAGTTTTGATGTAGTTTCACTTTTTACAAAAGTGTATCTAAAAGAAACCATTGAATACATTGATCATCTTTTTCCAAAGGATATAACCATTCTTTTTCAGCACTGTCTTACTACAACTTATTTTATGGTGTAGCAATGGGTAGCCCTTAATCCTTTTATAGCTAATTTTTACATGGAAAAATTTGAAACATTAGCGTTACAAAATACACCTAAAAAACCTTCAGTTTGGTATAGATATGTAGATAACAGATTTGTTATTTGGAAACATGGAGAAGAGGCACTACATGAGTTTTTGGTTTTTATAAATGGTATACATCCTAGTATTCAGTTTACCATGGAAACAGAAACTAATGGAAATTTACCATTTCTTGACATATTAATATCTAAAAATAATAATTTACTTTCTTTTAAGGTTTACAGAAACCCAACACACACTGATAACTACCTTCATAAATTATCCAACCACCATCCACGTCAAAAAATTGGTGTAATTAAATCTTTAGTAGATCGAGCAAAACGAATTTGTGTCCCTGAATTTTTGAAGGATGAATATAAATATTTAACAAAATCCTTACAAGATAATGGATATTCACTTACAGATATTGATAATGTTATTACACCTTCTAGACGTAACTCTTTATAGCTAATGTTACAGATAGAATTGAAAAAATCCTAATTAAATATAGCATTAGGACTATTTTTAAACCTACAAGAAAAATTAAGGAACATTTAAGATCACCTAAAGATATGTCAAACCCTTTATCATCTTCCGGAGTGTATAAGTTATCTTGTTCATGTGGAAAAAAATGTATCGTAACCATAAAACTTAGCTTTAATACAAGACGTAAAGAACACATTTTGTAGATCATGTCAACCAGAGAAGTCTGCGGTGGCTGACCATGCCTTAAATAATTTAAATCATGAGATTCAATTTGACAATATAGAAATATTGTCAAGACAAACTCATTATTACGTTCGTTTACAACGTGAAGCTATTGAGATATATAAAGACCCTAAAAATTTTAATAGACAAGAAGAAAATCTCCGTGTAAATAGGTTTTGGCATCTTATAATTAAAAAAGGCATAATGATACGTCTTGATTTTGATTTTAATTTTGACTTTTGGTATGTCTAGGATTTTTGCTGTGTTTTCCTAGACCTTGAAGCACATGATTTACCAATTAATATGTTAAATTACCACAGCACTATAATTTAACATAAGTAGTTGAAATTAAGATTAAAAAAAAATTATAAAAAATGTTTTGCATTATGCTTTTCATTATTAATAACACTTGCAGTTATTGATAGATTTAACTCGAGTATTTCGTTTCATGTCATGTTTATATTTGTGAGTGCTTCTATCATTTTGAAATTGAAGTTTTTCACAACTTCACACTTACATTATAACTTGATTAAACTTTGTTAAATGTGTTTTTTGGCTGACATTTTTCAGCCTTCGTCGTAGAGGGTGTTCTGATTTGTCATCTTTAAGACGGTTTAACAATATTTAATTTTTAATGACCTAGTTATTCTTTGCTAAAAATTAATTCTATAGTTGCCGTTATACGTTTCTCAAACTCTATATTAATAGCAGGTTGATGTTTATGTTTTAATTTTCCAACTTTGACAAAATTGTTTTCAACTTCTGTAACAATTTTAATAGATATTACTACTGACGAAGATAACTGTAAGTGTTATCGAAACCTTTAGATTCTATAATTTAAAATACACAATTAAAAAACACAAAAAAAGATCAGCATTTTACATAGTAAACAAATCTTTTCATTTTGAAAAGATAGTACTAGCCATTTTAGCTCGCGTTTCTGTCAAGAAGAGTTTAAAAATATCACAGAAGAATAATGGAAAACGTGCCCATTTGATTCGGAGATAAGTGTGATGTGGAAATAGATAAAGAGATCGGAAGAACGGTGTTCGAAAATACCCGAAAGTCCAGACAGTCGGTTTGGTGACAATTTCTCACATTTATGGAAAAGAAGCATTACAAATTGGACAAAAATACCTCTCAGGTGGAAATGAACGACATTTTAAAAAGCTGGGCTTATAATATGAAAAACAAAAGGATGGAACTGTGACGCTGTTTTCAAATGGCAAGGCAAGCTAAGGATGCTGCGAGGAAGAAATTGCAAGCAATTCCCTAGCGAAGAACCAACAGCGCAGCGGTTTTAAGGGAGGCGGAATATACAAATATCCTTGGAACTTGCGATGAAAATACACCCGGCGGTCTTCAAACAAAATTTTTTATAGCTTCGTTGGAATTAGCATGGCGGGGAGGAGAAGTGGTCAACTGTGTGACTTATTTTTTTAAAGAAACTGATTATCAGGGAGTTCCCACAATCGCATAGAACATAACCCCATATTTTCTCAGGCCGCACAAGGTGACGCAAAAACCATTCCATGGTTTTTAGTTTTGCATACTTAATTTTATTCCATTTAGGCTTTACCACAAGTTAATTTCGAAAAGGTGTGACATCGTGCAGACAGATAGGATGTTCCTGACACCTAATTTATTTTGGAATTCCAGCAAATGGTACAAACAATTCCCCGTAGGAATTCACGAAATAGGAAAGTGGGCACAACATGCGGCAGAACAAGTAGGAAAAAAGAAAGATATCTAACCATTCGATAAGGTTTACCGCTGTTTCAACAATGACAAAATCTGCTGTTGAGGAACAACAGTTGATAAAAATTACAGGGCACAACAACATTCATTCAATAAAATCCTACTTACAGTTAGATAGCCAACATTCCCAGACAATAGTGAAAAAGCTGAGGACGAAGATTGTGAAAATAATTGCTTAAGTTAACAGTAACAATTCTACAGAAGAAAATTCTTCAACCGTTGAAGGTTTTTCTAAAGGAACGGGCTTTTTACAGAACTGCAACAACATCTCTTTTTCCAATTGCACTTTCAAATTTAATTAATTTTAGTTTTCTATGTCGAAAACGTTTTTTATATATACTTTGTTCTGTTGATTTTGTGTATATGTAAATTTGGGTTTGTGGAAAATAAACGTTATTGTTATTAAAAAAATATCACAAATTTTCAAATTGTGAAGTAGATAGGTACCTCTAATTTAACTAATTTTACAATGAATTAGTTTTCTAAGTGATACCTGAAAAAATAAACTAAAGATCTTCATTTGTTAAAAGTTGTCACTGGGAGACTAGTCTAATATTCATATACAATACCTCAAGTGGCCGATGAATTGCCGAAAATTTTTTCCAAAGTGTATGAGTGTTTATTGCTTCGATATAAATTGGTCGCGTGCGTTAGCACGAGACCAATTTTGAAGCAATAAACACGATTAAGCACTTTGACAAAAATTTATTCAATTCGTTGGCCATGAATGGTATTTGAGACTATTCAACTCACCCTCTACATGTCAACTATCAACCAATTACAATTTAGTATTTTCTATATCAGAGTACAATTGTGCGACAATTCCTAGCGAATATTCCCGACAATTTTTTTTTCCTGTGAATTTAATCGTTTAAAATGTCAATTGACATAACTTTGACGTTTATTTTGTTCGTCAGTAATTCAGACTGACTACGATTGAAACCACATATAACTCATTGTTCTAAATTAAAACTAATTCATTCATGATTGTCAATTGACCGTCATTTTGTTCGTTGAATAGTCTTTAAATACCACTCGTGGCCGACGATTATAAATTTTTGTCAAAATGCTTAATCGTGTTTATTGCTTCAAAGCAATAAGCACTCATACACTTTGACAAAAATTTTCGGCAATTCATTGGCCATTTGAGGTATTGTATATGACTATTCAACGAATAAAATTGACAGTCAATTGACAAATCATGAATTAATTAATTAGTTTTAATTTAGAACAAGTTGTAGGTTATATAGTGGTTTCGATGGTAGTAGGAGTCTGCATTACTTTGACGAACAAAATAAACGTAAAAGTTTATGTGAATTTGACATTTTATCGGAAGGCAATTAAATTTCACCGGAAGGGAAACAAATTATGGGGAATATTCCGCTAGCAGTATTGTCGCACAATTGTGCTCTGATTCGTCCAAATATAAAAAATACTAAATTGTAATTGGTTGATAATTGACATGGAGAGGGCGAGTTGAATAGTCGCTGCAATTTGGTACTAGTGCAATATACCACATAACTCGATTTGGTTGGTTGTACAACAGAAAATGTGACACATTTATTGGCCAAAATTGGACGTATGTCGTGCCAGTACAATAGTCAAGTATTTTTTTCGTGAAAAAATTGATCGCGGGTTTTCAAAGGATTTACACGTTTTAGCATGTTTGTTAGATTCTTTGTGTATTTATATGTTTGAGGATTTCTTATGTTTGGATAATTATTTATTTGTTAGTTTTTTTGTTTGCTTATCTGTGTATGTTACTTAGTTTGCCTGTTTGCATTTTTGGGGGTGTGTTTGGCTGTTGAGTAACTTATTCCTTTGCTCGCGCGTTTCCGGGTTGTGTATTTACAAAGTATACCATGTAGGGAACATAGGTAAACGCACGCATCCGCGCAACTTAGAAAGTAAAACCATACAAACTTAAATTTGAATGGCGTCTGGAAAACTTTATTGTTTGTTTTGCTTTATAACGAAATATAAAAATATAAGTACATATGTTGTTACATGCACAAAGGTATGGTCGTAACAAAAGTAAAAGGTGTGCCATAACAGCTAGTAGGGATATGGTCGGAAGCTCAGTCGGATGGTTAGGCACTTGGATGCATGGGCATATGGCTGGCGTAGGTACACATAAAATTTTAAAATGGCACCACTTGATTTATATTTATATCGCCCTTAGAGCAAAAAAATGGCTACTACACAGTAACAGGCACGCTACGGTTAAAAAAATGCTGGACACAGTCCAAGAAGAGAATAGGATTTAACCCCTAAACCGCAGTAATAAAGAACTACTGGTAGTTTAACATAAATTCGTTTAATCCTTACATATAAAATTAACGCAATCTCTATAAAGTCACACTAGTAGCGGTATAAAATTGTGCTGGCTACAATAAATAATTCGATTAAAACAACTGATATCGTAAATCGGCATAGCTATTATATAGTAAACCACCCGAGAATGCCCACAATGATTTGACTAATCGTTGCAATATTATCACACTCACCTTTCTTTCTAGTGCTTCCTCTAAACAAAATATAAAATAAATTACCGTCCAATGAACAAAACCTTTTATGCACTGTTCAACATCCAGCCTTGACCATAGAAATGAAATACACAACACATAATAAAAGCAAAATTAATAATAAGACCGTAGTTCTAGGAACAGCTCTCCTTACAACTTGCGTATCGGTTTTAACTCAACCGAAACATAACATAACTCAGTATATATATATATATATATATATATATATATATATATATATATATATAACCGAAATATATCAGCATTTTTCTCAAACAACAAAAAAAAAAATTAAAAACATAAATAAGAGCCCCGATAATTGCACAGTAAAACTCTAAACCTTAAATCACAGTTTTGCAGCTGAAGGCTAAAATATTCACGTTCGTGAACAACTAATAGCTTTCCTATTTCCTATTTATGTCTATATATCCAAGGCTCCTTCATGAATTAATTAAAAATGAATGACTCTCCAATAAGTTGACTTAACCTTAATGTTCTTTTAGTGAAAATCGAGTCGATTGTGAAGTCACCTCTCGAGTTGTCTTCCAGCGGGTTGTCGTAGACCCCTGTTCCGCATTCTATAGTTAGAAATAACTGCTAACCATGTATTCATAACTCCGGGTGTAAGGGGGTATCTCTTGTACAGGTGAACGATCCGTTACAGCACTAACCTGAAGGAGCGACGAAATAATCAAAACCAAAAGAAGAACCTAGAGAATGAAATGTTTCAGATACGACCAGTGCCAAGTGTGGCAAGTGTAATTAGTTAAATATTCACCGGACCGGTGTACTACAGTTAAGAAATTTTTTTACTCACCTCTTGTCACGACGAGAAGCCTGTTTGTTAAGAAACTTTATAACCGTATAAAACAAAAACTAAATTATTTAGTATAATTTTTCCAAATGTTGGGATTGTAAAAACGGGAGTCAAGCTATATTTAACTTTATCGAATAAATTTTATAAAAATTACAGAAAGAAATTTCCTCAAACATACATAGTTTCTTCGTCAAAAATGGCGTTCTAGAAGAAGACAAAAGAAAGTCACCTGACACCTTTAACCAATAAAATCTTATCATTTTTGCATACACTTGAATTATTTCGCGCAATGTTGTCATATTTCTCAATTCGTACCCAAGTAAAGTGTGTTGCCTACCAACAGGCATAAGAAATTCTTTAATTACTTCCACATCCAACGGATGGGAAGTACTGTATCGCTAAAAAAATTTTCAATGTTCGAAAACGTCCAAAAACAAAATCTTGTCTGTGTATCTGTGTGTACTCCATAACATTCGAATATTAACTTGAAATTTTTTCACGCATATAAATGTCAACTACCCAACGCGACTGATTGGGGTCAGTGGGGTATAGGGAAAGGAGTAAAGTTGTAAGAACCGTTTTACAAATTGTTATTTTTTAGATTTTTTTCCTTTTAATATGTGATTAGTAATATAATTGTGAGTATTTTTTGTCCCTATAATTTTTCTGTATCAAATTTCTGATCGAAAAGCATTCTTGTAATTTTTTGATGTATTTTTGAAGTATTGATACAATTTTCAGCGGTTCTTTAACAGAACGTAAAACCCCTAAGTTGACACGTTACAATATTGTTTTGATTTTAATGTCCCTTGGCATTTCGCACATTGTTAGAAATGGCTCTGTTTTTTGGTCTGCTGTAGATTGAACTGTAGATTTATTAAAGCTTCTTAATAGCGCGAGCAGCATTTGGTCGGTTTGACATGATTATGTCAAGAGAATTACTTTGTCAATATTTTGTTTGAATTTTGTATGTTCTCGTTGGAAATCTTATTAATTAATTGTTTGTGATTCGTCATGTAAAGGTGACGTTTCGCTGTTATTTGGTTCAGTGTTTGATGACTATGTGTAAACAATATCTTGATTTACTCTCCTTTCTTTGCCCATATCAAGAAAATAATCCACAGGTACTTTATCTCCTAAGACTAAT
Source organism: Vesta saturnalis (assembly GCA_036346205.1). NCBI lineage: Eukaryota > Metazoa > Arthropoda > Insecta > Coleoptera > Lampyridae > Vesta > Vesta saturnalis. The sequence goes on along the minus strand of JARFJB010001965.1, from coordinate 5,513,465 downwards.
CTAGCAAGATCAATCCTGTCGTTGGCCGATAAGTTGGGTAAGTACAAGAACTGCATGTTTATTTTTAAATGAATAGCAAAGGTGTGTTTCCAAAAATATCTATTAAAGCATGCTTCATTTGTTGTATTAGAGTTTTGTATCTCGCGAAGAAGAGACACGAAATGTGTGTTTTGTTACTTCAGTCACAATCATATCCTTTTGACGAGAGTGATGGAATTATATACCCTGCATCGCTGCAAAAGTATGCCTTTAAAAATCGAAGTTTCAGCATAATTATTCGTGTTGTACCCCCTGGAAGAGTATTCTTTTCTAAGACAAAGGCACCATTCTTGATTTCTTATCCAGTAGTCGTTCATATATTTCAGAAAATGTTTGTACTTGTTGGCAGTTTTATCTTTTTTCAAAAGATCGAAACATTCATCAGTGGTTTTTGCAAACAATATTGATCTAACTAATTGCATTTCACCTTCAAACGGATTGACAAAAATGGAAAACACATAAAAACAATTTTGCTTTAGGAAACGCAGTTCTTAAAGCATTTCCTTCCGCTGAACTGTCATCAATGGCGATGACTTTAGGAAAACCTTTGCCAAAAATGCTTCCCAAGTGTACTTAAAATCAATCGGAATATCTCAGTGTATTCATCTTGTGTCTGTGACGTATAACGCGTGCAAAAGGCAAGTTATCAACCTTAGATGACGTAAATAAAATGTAACAGAAGAATTTCTTTTTTCGGCATACTTCACTGCGCATTATGGGAGTTATTGTACATATGATCATAGGATGCTCCGAAACTGTATACTAATTCCACTAGATGAATACAATTCCTGATCTCTGTTCAATATTTTAAATATACTTTGATAAATGCTATTTTCGTAGTTACGTTACGTAAACATTTCCAGTTAGTGCATGTAAATAATGCTTACGTAATGAATATTTCAATTTACCGCCATGTATTATAAAGGTGGTATATTTCACGGTCAGTTGGATTTAGGGTACCGTTTGCTAAATTGTAGAGGTAGTTCTTTTTCATCTGTACAATTTGCCATCAGCATAGATTGAAAATATTACGCATCGAAGTATTTTTGATAATTTCAGTTGCACGTCATTAATTTATGTAATTAGTCCCAACGTTCTAAATTGTTTCTATCTACTTTTGAGTCATGGGGACATACCAAATAGTAGCATGAATAATTTGGTGGAACTAACTAAACAAATTTATGGCGTGCATCGGTTTTTTCGTGGAATTGCCAATCTCTAGTATATTTTAGGAAGTGGGTATTTGTACGTCCGACATGTATGAAAATCTTGTGCGCTCGTAGGCTAATTAAGTCACATGATTTTAGTAATATGATATGGTCGGGCCGGCGAGAGGTGTCTTATGACTCCACTTTTAGTAAAGCATGGTTTAAGATTTTGAAAACGTATGTCTTATTGATTCATATAGTTAGTAATTTTGAGTACCAACAAAACATCGTCAATATTTCTAGGTTATTGTCAAATTTAACCCGCGTTGTCAAATTTAAATAGTGAAAATTATAGAGTACCTGGATAATGGAAGTTAAAGGTAAACTTGGGCCCCCCGTTATCGCGTTCCATCTCGAAATAATGCAGTATATTCGTTAACATTACTTGAGTTTGGCTTTTCAAAGATGTACCTTTTAATGACATCATTATTTGCTTAAAAATAAATAAATACATTCAATCAATTGAAAATACATTTTGCATTATAAACTTACCTCGTAATAGTGAATATTAATAATAATTGTTTTGAAAACAACTGTTGTTTACAAATACAATGGAAACTAATAAATTACGAAGCGAAAGATAAATTTTATAACTACAAAACACGATGCGATTGTACGAAACGAAATACGAAGAATAATTTGAGGTTAAATAACCAAGAAGACATCTGACAGCGTCATGCGCTTTGACTTTAGAATCGACGTACGTTTTTAAGTCCTGCATTTAAAATATATAGCAGACGTATATTATGTAACCCGTCTTTCTTTAAGTGGAAACTTCGCACTAAGATAAAGGGAAACAGATGCATTTCACAGTAATAATTATATCCCCATTCTCCATGAGACACCTCTCCCCGGCACTACTATAAGACATAATATTTAATATTGGTAATTAATTTATGTCAGATTTACATTGTTTTTTGCGTTAATTGAACGAAGCCCAAACTAACCTAAACAAACTTTGTAAATACGCTTCCGGGTTGCGTGTTAATTTCATTGCTAATTTCCTTGTTTGCATGTTTGAATGTTTTTCTACGTTTTTTCGTGTTTTATTTTTCTTTTGGTATCTTTTATTGCTTATTTGGAATGTTTTCCTGCTTCGTTTCTGTATAAAAAGCCACTTACGAAATGCAATGATTGGTCATTAAAAAGTGAAAGTACGTAATTCCATTGAAAGGTATAACTTTAACGTTGCGCATGTGAGTCGTAAGTGAAGGTGGTCACGTAACCCTAGTGGAAAGTTTAACCTTGGTGCACTTAGTATTTAACCAAAATGCCAAATGTTAACAGGTTAGTAAATAATCGAGTCTAGAAAGAGTTCTTTCATTTACTTCTGGACCAATTTCAAGATGAAAATAATGAAACTGGATTCAAGAAGAGCAAAGGTGATGATTCTACCAAAAAGGTCTTAATTCAAAATTAAATTTGGAAATGCCAAGAGGGCCATAATTCGAGAATGAGTCGGTAAGGTGCTGAAACCAGTTTCAAGATCCCACCAGAAAGTGTTTGTTAAAGATGGCAATTCGAGATCTTGTCAAATAGGAGATACTAGACTATAGATACTGGATCCATTATGCAGAACCATAGATGCAAATTAAACATTTAAGACATTGGATGCTGGAAGAACAAAGAAATTCAGTACCACTCTAAGCTGTGCAATACATTGCTGGATTTGAAGATCAGGAGTGGTTGAACAACGATACAGTTGATTAAGTGTGGCGGCTGAAAAAAGGGTTTAAAAAGGAAGGGAAATAACATCCAAAAAATAAGGAATGAAACATGGGATACTAATGTGAAAAGGGAAATAAAATTGTACTTAATTTTACTTGTTATTTTTTATGATAGAAGTATTAATTTGATTAATAATATTTCCTTTTCTTATTTTATTTACCTTTACTATTAAAAAATATAACTGTATCTATAATTTTTATAGGAGCGGATGCAAGCAACAATAACAATGCAATAATTATCCATAGATATTTTCTGATAACCTAGTCTCATTTTGCTCTATTCCGCCGCAGTTTATAAGAAAATTATACCACTCTAGTGATTAACTGATTAATAATATGCGTCAAGATACAGTTGTTATCGCCTATTTTATTATTTCTTTATATCGTGTTTTAGTACCAATTCAAGGTACAATTTTTTTTTGTTATAAGCTAAAGTATGTTTTGTTCTTCTATAGTAAATTCAGAGCTATGTGGCGGTTATAGGATTATCTTGTCAGGTACTAAAACCCTCCCTCGAAGTACTCTCCGTCTTATACTATGGCACGTGATAAACAGAGATGGTTACACACAATGCCCAAGGCGACACCTGCTATTGTATACGTATGTGCAGTAGTTCTCAACACAATTCCACCAGAGTTTTGTATTTTATATTCGATTACATAATATTACGTCTTTGATAGAAAGTTAATTATTTAAGGGGAATTACTTTCAACAAATTAACAAAACTAAAGTAATGTAATTTAATATGCGTAATTGTTTCCATTTCATGCTATTTACATACATTTTAATTACAACTTTCTACTTTTCATTTTATAAATGATTTCAATTCAAAATTTAATTTATATTTAACTTGTAATAAGTACAAGTTTTTATAAAACATTACTCATAATTCTAAATTAAAATAATACCTATAGGTAGAGTGACCATACGTACTTATTTTAGTAGGACAGTACTTTCTTTTCTGCCAGTGTCCTAAGGTCCTTAATAGAACATGAAGTACACTAAAATGTACTTCCATTTTCTTGAAGATGCAAATATCGCAAATAGGTATACCAAAATATTTATTTTTTATTTAAAAAGAATGCTTATCGGTGATTCACTGATCATGATGCAATAACGACGTTAAGAAGTTGTTGAGAATGTTCGCGTAGTTTGTTTCCCGAACGTTCCAGTCCGCCCTCGATTATCCTAGACCGTTGATTGAGGAATCTTTTAGTCAATGCCTAGACGCACAGCCCAGAATGCTCCGCGACTGGAACGTGCGAGAATCGAAGTTTAGCGAGCCGCATATAAATAGCGACAGCGCTCGGACTAAGACTAAACAAGTTCAATTCTACACGAGTCCTACCGTTCGACAGCAAGCGAACATATTATTTGTTAATTGTTTTTGTTGAATGCAGTTTGGTTTTCTGTGCTGGTTTCGCTTACTAAAAAGCAACGTCGTTTGATTTCAGTTACCTACTTGTGCATTATTTGCGTAAACATGGCACCACTTCGAAGAAAGTGTCATTTTAATTTGGAGTTACAGAAACAATATCCGTTTATGAAAATAAAAAATAAATTGAGTCCGCATGTTGTGTACTGTGAAATTTGTAGAAGTGATGTTGATATTTCCAGCAGTGGTCGCAGCAATATTAAGGCTCATCTAACCAAGAAAAAGCATACATTAGCTGCAAATACGAAGTCTAAAAGCGCTACACTAAACACTTTTTTCAAAAGTGAAAACTTCAGCTCTGAAAATATGTTAATTGCAGCCAAGGAAGGTACTTTCGCGTATCATACGATCAAGCATCAGCAGAGTTTTAGATCTTTGGATTGCACATCAAAGCTAATAGCGAACATGTTTGAGCCCAAATTTATGGCAGCTCGAACCAAAACTGAAGCCATTGTAAAAAATGTTTTTGCTAAAGAATCCCAGTTGCGATTGGAACTTGATCTACACAAAGCACATTTTGTTAGCATCATGATCGATTCGTCCAACCACAAAGAAATTAAAATAGTACCTTTGTTGGTGAGATACTTTAATTGTGAAAAAGGTATTCAAGTGAAATTACTTCAGTTGCAAGACTTACCTGGTGAAACATCAGAACAGTTAAATAGTTATGTGTTTAATACTTTGAAAACCCACAATTTAGTGGACAAGTGTATTGGATTAGCTGCTGATAATACAAATACAAATTTTGGCGGAATGAAAAGAAAGGGAGTGAACAACCTATTTGCAAAATTGAATGCTTCTCGTTGCAAACCTCTGGTTGGCATTGGTTGTGTTGCACACATTTTGAACAATTGCGTACAAAATGCTACGGACGTCTTACCAATTGACGTTGAGGTTATTGTTGTTAAGTTATTTAAGCATTTCTATATTTATACAGTGAGAGTAAATCAACTTAAACAATTCTGCGACTTTGTTAATGTTGAATACAAAAAGATGTTATCATTTTCTAAAACAAGATTTTTAAGTCTGATGGCCGCAATTGAACGAATTCTACAAATGTACGAACCGTTGAAAGCATACTTTTGGTCTATTGAAAATTGTCCAATGATTTTGAAGCAATTTTTTGAGTGTCGCACCAGCGAAATTTGGATGTGGTTTGTACACAACATTGCTTCTATGTTTCACAAAGTCATATTAAAGGTAGAGGGTGACAAAATATGCGCAACAGAGGCCGCTCTAGAGTATTTCGATCTTCAAAATAAGCTTGAAAATCGTTTGAATGAATTATTTTGCCGCTTAAAGTAAGAGAATCCCTTTTACAACTTGACAATTGGGAAGGTAGTTTAAACTATCGAGATGACTTCATCTCACAGGTTAGATTATTTTATTCAAATTGTGTGAGTTACTTGAAGAATTGGAGTACAAATTTAAATGAATTAGGGCTCTTTGAATGGATAAATTTGAGAAACCAAGTTTCATGGAATCAAATTTTGTGTTCATGTGCTGCTTTTAAAGACTACTTGGGTTCGACACTGAATGAGGACGAACTCTTCGATGAAGTTAGTCTATTACAAGCTAAACTGTCAGAAGATAAAATTGCCGAGTGGAACTCGAAAAATATAGCTACCGAAGATCGATGGGTTGAAGTATTTAAATGGAATCAAGGGTCTGGATCAAGTGAAGATTTCAAAATTGTGAGATTTTATGTCAGTTTATTTTTTGTCTTCCTGGAACAAGTGCGTCAATTGAGCGACTATTCTCTAATATTAATAACTACTGGAGTGCAGAAAAATCGCAAATGAAAATATCGACACTAGAAGCTGTGATACAAGTGTATACAAACTTCGATGAGACTTGCAGTGAAATGTTCCAGTTTTTGAAGACCAGAAAGCAAATTTTGAAATCTATCCTAAGCTCTCAAAAATACGATTGGCACAAAGGTGACCCCACTGATGGCGTTGCAGGCACGTCAAAATAATTAATAACATTACACATTTCTGCCAGAGTATTTTATGTGTTTGTATTTTTTCTAATATAGGAATATAGGTACATATATTATGTATATGCATGTGTCATTAAAAATTATTTTATTTTTTATTGTCATTTTGATGCTTGGCTATGTCACTCTACATTTAGTTCTTTGATTTGTCCGTTTTTATCTATTCCTAATACAACTTTTTGTTACTTTTTATTTCTGTACTTATTTTTCTGAAAATAAATATGGTCACCCAACCTATAGGTAAACTAAATAGTGAGTTTAAAATTGTTTTTACATATTATTCGTTATTATATATCACTCACTTGCACAATCCTCTTCATCAGATTCACTGAAATTGTCTAAAATGTCTTCGTCTTCACCGTTGACAGTAAAAATAAGGGGTCGCACTTCATCAATTATAGAAACAATTACGCATATTAAATTACATTACTTTAGTTTTGTTAATTTGTTGAAAGTAATTCCCCTTAAATAATTAACTTTCTATCAAAGACGTAATATTATGTAATCGAATATAAAATACAAAACTCTGGTGGAATTGTGTTGAGAACTACTGGATCTTGGGCATTGTGTATAACCATTTCTGTTTATAACGTGCCATAGTATAAGACGGGGAGTACTTCGAGGGAGGGTTTCAGTACCTGACAAGATAATCATATAACCGCCACATAGCTCTGAATTTACTTTATTAATTTTTTGTTGAACTATTCTGCAATTCGGAAATTGTTACACCTATAAACCTATCTTTATGTTAACCTATATCAACATTTTTCTTCCTTATACCTTATTGCTTTCTCATATACTTACGTATAAAGAAAAAGCTATGTAATCGGTTTAAATTAAGTTTTTTTTTGCATTTCTCGAAGTTTTATAGCCTAAACAACACGGAATTTAATCCATTTAAGGTGTGTATAAAAAAAGGGTTTTAAAGGGTAACTCAGAGCGAGACCTTATTAATGATAATGATACAACAATTTTCGGAAAAATTAGCAACTTGAACTTTATGACAAGTACTGTAGGTTCCTTTAAATGTGATTCAGTTCAGGTATGTAATACTTATCAAAGCTTTTAATAAGAAAATAAATCAGCGTTAAAAGTTAATAACTTATGTAAATATTTATATCACAACTGAAGCAAAAATTAATTTTAATATTTCTTTGATTTTCATATTTGCCAAAGGAACGAAACATCAATATTTGATTAGTATAAAGTTAAGCAAAATTGCGTATTGTATTTTTGTATTTGTGGGCCGAAATGTATATACTAACGGCTACCTCAGTAAGGTTTGAGTCCACGTCGCGCGGGTGAAAGGCAAGCACTCTAACCGTTTCACTACCGAGGAAGATAATCGTGTATTACGCACACGCACACTCAAACGCAAACGCACAAGCACACGCACATACACTGATATATGCAGCAGAGGTATCCGCGATATGTCGTATATAAATTCTATGACTAATTTTTATCAAAACTGATTCTACTTTTTTCAGGAATTCCTAACGGTTCTTGAAATGTCGCGGTTTGAAGTCGCCAGGTCGTACGGATAAAGCGTAAATAAAATAACATTGTTACTAGGGAATTGTCAGTTAATCATTGACATTTTTTGCATCGTTTGTGTTAAAATCATGCCTGTAATATGCATAATATGCAGACATAAGTTTGGTGCATGGACGGTTGCACCACCACCTCAGTTAGAGAACCCAAACCGCAGTCTTTCAGACAAGCAAACGATCAACTATTTGGTTAACAGCGCGTCCCTAAACCAGCTTGTGAAATAATTCATCTTTGTGAATCGTGGAGCAATCATCTGGATACTCTTTCAAGAACCCTATTCTGTGACGCAGCTACATGGAGATGGAATCAACAATTTCTAGAACATGCGTGACCAATCAAAAATCCTCATGCTGTTCGAGAAGATTCTTTAAAAACATTTGGGTGGAATAATTAATAATGAAGTTATCCGACCACATTTCTTCGACGGAAATTGGAACAACGAAATTTACCGGGCTTTTTTAGAGAACGATCTACTTCTACTACTTTAGGACATTTCTCTTCAAATCAGGACTTTGTTTTTTTTACATAATGGTGCTCCGGCCTATTAAGGACGAGGTGTGATTAATTTTCTCAATGAACAGTACCCAAATCGATGGATAGACTTTTTCATGGGGGGACATAGGAGACATTTGCCTATTCAATGGGAAAGCCTAATAATAGGGAAAAACTCACCCATAAGATTTATGCAGCGTTTTATGAGATGAATAACAATATGAAGAATTACAACTGGGAACGAGAGCTGCGAGGGAGGATTGGCTTATGGATTGCACAAGGTGGCGGTCACATTCAGCAGCTTTTTCTTAAGCCCTCTAGTAATTTACTTCAGTTTCAAACCACGATACTTCAAGAATTGTTAAAAATTCGGTAAAAATGAATAGAATCATTTTGGTTTAAAATTAGCTATAGAATTCATATACGAAGTATCTCGGATACCTCGGCGGCCACCCTGTATAACACTTATTACTTTCGATAACACAAAATTGCACACGTGTATATGTTTAACTAATTACATGTGTTTAGTACATTTAATATAAGAGGAAATATGAATCAGTTTAACATATTCGATATCGCGACTGATTATTGCCCCTATTTGCTAATATACAACGACTTAGGTATAGCCATGCAAAAGCTTGAATGATATATGATCAAGTGGCAGACAGATTAGAACCAAATACTGCTGCCGTAAACTCAACTGACATGGGTGCACTTTACAGTTTGGATTGTATGTATAGTATAGAAACACTCACACTTCAAATTTGTTGCAATTAATTTTAGTGATTTGTAGATGCTAATTTCATTAATTTGAGTCATACTAAGCGATGTAAGGTTATCACAACAGTTGAGAATAAGACATGTCACTTGCTGAGCTTAAGTCGAGCTCAACGTGCATCAGAAAGACGCAACTGATAATTCCCAAGTAAACTGGCTCTTTGTGTATAATTGTTGCCTGACATTCAAATTTTTGCATTGGAGGAAACTGAGCTGAATGATTCAAATTATGGTCCCCTTTTGAATATGACTGATACTTAAAGAAAATACATAATTTTGGAGAATAAAATGAATTCCATATACTTGGAAATGCATGAAAACACATCAGAATTAGAGCAACTCATTTTAAATAACATTCTTGACGTGCATCTTAATTTTCTTTAAACAAATATTAAGGTAACGTTTGCGTCTGTTCCATAAGTGAAGTAAAAGAAAAGTTAATAATACTATGGAGTTATTCCAGAATGTTAATAACGGACAGTGATAGTGTCTTGGAAATGTCAGTAAAGGTTTGATGATTACAAATCGCCTACCTTGTTAGAATTTTTCTGTAAGAATATATCAAGGGTTTTCATGGGCCAAATCAGCCCATAGAGCCGATTTGATTGATCAGACGGTATAAAGAAAGTTTTCTGTTTCGGTCTGAGGAGTGACGCATCATATTATTAGGCAGTGAAAGCCTAGCGTATGGGACAGGCAAAGACATTGATCAATCTTGTATTGAAGATTTGCTTTACTCCCCTGCAACAGCATTGCAAAACATCAATGGCAAACACATTTGACATTCCAAACTCATATAGTGACCTTGCTGGAAATTATTCACTTGAGGAAGAACTTCTTTTTCTTTAGGAGAAGAATATCAGCAAAAATTAAGCTTGAAACAAATTAATCCTGTTGTCTAAATTATTAGAGCCACTAGATAGCAAAACATGGCTAGATATGCAGAGTGTACAATCGCTTGCAAAGTAGTTCTTTGTCCACGGTATATTAAGTTTTGCTGTAAATTCAACGACACCACCTGCACAAAAGGGGCTAAATTGAATAAAAATCATGAAAGCAAAGTCATTCACGGGAAAACCTAGAATAAAAACAATAATAAATGTAATAAATAATGCAACATCATGAACCACAGGAGGAAAACTATCCCGAACAACATGTAAACCACCCTTTTGAATTAGTTGATGACAGTGAGATTTACAAGCTAGTTATCACACACATTTGAAAAGAGCAGGGTTTATTTACATCAAGTAACGAGACGTGCTCACAGTAGCCGAAGTTTTTGGGGCATTTGTGCGGAGCCTTTGTCACTGTCCCCTACATAGACCGACCGTCTGTTGTTGCTAGAATGCGTCTTCACCTGTATGGGTTTATACAACACCTACACGAACGCTAGTAGAAATCGTAATGCCCGGGCGTTTAATTATTTTGTACGTACTTAACCGGATACAAATGTTGTTTGTTTAAATTTAGCCCGTCCCCCCACTAGCGTCCAGCATTCAGTTGTACGGGGCCTATCGAACATCACTGGCATTTTACAAGTGCAGAGCGTCGTCGTGCTGTAAGCGAGAATTCGGACTAGAATACGATCATTGGTTCCTCCCATAAAGATCCCGATATTAGAAATTACGCAATAAAAGTAAGTACAACATTATTTCACTTAGAGTAATTTACTGTTTGATTCTTTTACTTCTATTACGAACTCCTCATCCAAAATCTTATTTAATTATTATTTTTATTTATTAATAATTGAATATAAAATTTATTTACGTAAAGTGGCCTTTATTGAAGGTATGTCAACCGCGGTTCCCTTTAGAGTTATTTTCCTACTTTAGATAATTGCAGGTTAAACATCAACTTGTGCTCCTGGTTGTCTTTTGACTAGGTTAACTGCGATTGTTAGCTCAGAATCCGAAGGTTGGGAGTAGGTTCTTTTAATAGTAACCCTGGTTTTGGTACTAACATATACACAGTAAAAGCTTGAAGGTTTTCCATAAATCTCTTTGTAATAATTCCTTCGTTCATCCGTTGAGTACAAGTTCCGCCACCCATAACTCATTTTCAGTGTTTTGTTCACTCAAAAACAGTAAGAAATCTTTGATCAGCCGATACAATATCACAGAACTTATCCTGATTAATTATTTATCAACGAAAGTCTCCGAGTGAGTCTCTTAATTAATGTATATCTTTTTTAGTGAAAATCTCGATGTTCTGTTAAAGTATAATTTAAGGAATCAAAAGAGATCGTTATATATTTCCCAAAAAACGTTCTCAATACCTTTCAATCTGCGAAACTAGTCGATCTTCAACTCTGCCTGAGGACCAGTTCAATTTAAAAGTGCACCTGAATTACAAATGTTTTGAATAACTGGGCAACACCGCATCATAAAATAAAGTTAGAGGTCGTTGGAAAAATAATTTTAGGCCGAATTCCAAAGTATGGAACTATACAGGGTGATCCATTCAAGAAAATTGATCTAGAAAGTGCTGCGATGTAGTGAATCATCTTGTATATTTGGAAATAATTTTAAAATTTCCTCCTTTTGATACATTTACCATTTCCATAAAAAATACTTCCTTTCAATAAGGCCGATATTGCACTTTGACGCACTATAGGGACACAGCCCATGTTCGGATTTATGACCAACCACAGGGTATAAACTTAAATGCATATTTTCTGTAGACTTTACACATTGCATATTATTCATCAATTGGTTATTGCATCTAATATGGTGAGGGGTATAATTGAAATCACAGGAGTTGAATAGGCGACACATGGTATAGATAAGCGAGGAGAACGTATTTGTTTTTATTGGAGGAAGAGTAAATGTCTCAAAACATCTTGAAGCTAATCTCGGATGCATAGTAATGCCAACCAAAAGGCCATGACAGTCAATTTGGTTCTTCAAAATATTAAAAAGGAATTTAATATTTGATATTAGACGTGTGTCATGAATGAAAGTAGTAAATTGACCTTTAAAAGAATATCATGATTAAATCCTCTAACAGGGTAAAATTCATTGACCTTAAGTGATAGAAATTTTAAGAACTTACGTTGCGCATGTTTTAATGCGGATAGTTCAGATAAAATGTGTGGTTTCCATATTCTCGACGTATTCTCAAGTTTAGACCTCATAAACGCAAAGTAGACAATTTCTACAAATGAACCCCAATAGTTTATAGGCGTCATTAATTATAAAATTAAAATCGAGCTTGTCTATTAACTCCTAAATCTTTGATAGATAGTATATCATAGGACGATTTTTTACTGTGAGTGAGATGACGTTGAACATAGACACATTTAAGTGAGGTTGTTATCCACGTATCAATTATTAATTACATTAAGCTGTTTTTGGAAAAATAAGTAATCTCTGATAGAGCTAATTGGTTCAAATTCTTAAGACGCATAACCATTATGCATTACTTTTTGCACTCGCTTAGTTAAGTAAGACGACATAAGCTTTAAAAGATATTGTTACACCCAGTACTCAACAGCAGTTGATGATCAATTCGATCAACGGCTTTTGAGAAATCGGTGTATATCAGGTCTATTTGCCCTCAATTATCGATAATAATAATAATAATAATAATACCTAGGGGTTGGACTACTAGGCGCGTCCCCAGGTGGCGGATAGGGGAATGACCTTGCAAATGATCGTAAGTGATGCAAGACCAATACCGAAATATGAGCTCGTGGCGGTAAACTGCCGCTGTTAGCTCTAAAAATACGGTGTCGCGGACCAGTCCATGTGGGGCCTCGTATCTAACGAGGACAGGGATGGCAACCCTGCGTCCCCCTAGCTGGAGGTACACTTTTCTTATACCAGTCTTGAGTGGCTTCCCTTACTTTATCTCTTTTCTATCGGAGCACCCTCGCTCCAACCCTTGTTTTCTTCAGGCTCCCAGCGAAAGCTGAGAGACCTCTTCCTTTTCTTTCTGCTCTTCCCAGGATATGCGCCATCAAACGCGTATACGGGCGTGGCTATCCCGGTATGTCCTTGCTGGGGACGGCTGCGCGCTAGCCGTGTCCTAATACCGCAATCGCGAACTGTACTTCAGAGACTCTCGCAGGGCGTGGCTAGGGAACGTCGTACAGGTAGCGGTCGGTGGTCTTGGCAGTTTTAGGTGCTGACGGGATTGCGTGAGGGGATGCCTGAGCGTGGCCAGGGGGAAGCCTGGTCTTTAGCGTTGAAACGCCTGTGGGGAAGAGGCGCCCCCCACAGTATAAATGCCCTCTTGTAGTATCCCGGCTCTGCTACGTGACTATTATTACCGAGGCTTCTCGTGGGAACAAAATGATTGTATCACCGAATAATAATATGAGGGCCGCCTCGATAAACATGGAAATGGGAGAGGGTCCATTTAGTAAACCCTCGGTTTCAAAGAACTCGGAGAAGGAGTTTCAACCTCGGTTCCTTGCTTTGAAGCGAAAAGATGGGCTTAATTTTGATAAAATTAGCCCATTTCTGATTTATAGAGTATTATATGGTTTAATTGGTAATTTGAAAATGATTAGAAAGGTTAAAGAAGGTCTATTAATCGAAACAGGTCCAAATGCACAGAGAACAAGGGTACAAAGCATAACACGATTTGATGCTTTCGAAATTGAGGTAATCCCTCACAGAACTATGAACATTTCTAGAGGCGTAGTTTTTTGTCGAGATTTATTAAATTGTACAGGCTGTCCCAAATTCGAGGGGAAGCATGGGGATCTCGCTTATTATAAGAGATAGGATATAGGTTTAAATTCGGCACTTTTGCTAAATTCGATGCCGAGTAATAATCTGAAAAGAAATTTGAGCTAACTCGAATGGATTCGGTTTTATGCTCAAAAAACTAAAAATTTAGATTTTTGTTTTTCGCGTTTGGCTACCTTATTATTAGGAATTTTCAAAATTCGATTAAACATTATTAAGGCAACTTTTTACGCACAATACTAATACGGTATTAAAAATATTATGCGACGTTTTGTTTATTCTGAACCATCATCAGGTTTATCTTTTTTTCTTATCGGGGTTAAGACATATTTTTATGGCGTTGGATGGAGAATGTTATGCTCATTTTAGAAATATATAACACTTCATGGTTTGATCGACTGCGAACTAAAATACTCTTAAATTAAAAACTAAATCTTAAATTATCACGATACCCATGAATCACACAAAACTCAGGAGTTGGCTTTTGTCATGTCATTTTCTAATTGTAAAAAGGGTAATAACTGCAAGATCCTTCGTGTTAGTGCTTTAAAATTTGCAAGTTTCTTTAGAATGTTTTCAAATTCAGAAAAACGAGACATGATAAGGATATTTTATAGCTGCAATAGAAATAGTGTCAGAGCAGAACAAAGATATTTAGAGGAATATCCGGAGAGGCAGCAACCAAACCAGAAATATTTTTTAAAATTATACCAAAATTTGCGAGAAGTTGGATGTTTTCAGAAACCTCGAAATGCATATGGTAGCAGACTAGACAGAGATGCCGAAGAAGAAATATTACATCAGGTACTATTTGTTAGTATTATACTAATTATAAGAATTTTCACTCACTTCACTGCTAATTTCAGCAGACATTTTTTTGGAGAGTTATGACTTTATGTTATCCATCTTAGGTTCAAGAAAATCCTTCAACATCTACCAGAGAAATAGAGCAAACTATTGAAGTGCCAAAAACGACAGTTTGGCGAGTGTTAAAGCAACACCGTTATAAACCATTTAAGTTACACGTTAGTCAAACTCTTCGGCCTGGGGACGATATGAGACGGTTGGATTTTTGTAATCAACCTAATACCAAAATGCTGGAAAATCGCAACTTTCTCAATCAAATAATTTGGACGGATGAGTGCAATTTTTCCACTAATGGAATGTTTAATCGTAATAACGAGCACTACTGGTCCGTTGAAAATCCACGAATTAACAGGCAAATGCGAGGAAGTATAGGCTCCTTGGGCCAATTATTTACGAAGGTATCCTAACGTCTCAACGCTACCTCGCATTTCTAACACACGAAATATCAGACCTTTTGGATGATGTTCCGCTAAACGAAAGATGGACTCTCTGGTGGCAAATGGACGGAGCTCCTCCTCATAATGCTGCGATAATAAGTGAATATCTTAACGGCGAATTTCCTGATAAATGGATGGGGCCAGCAAGAAGTCCAGATTTAACCCCTTTAGATGACTTCCTCTGGGGCTATTTAAAAATTATGATTTATAAGACGCCACCGCAAAATATAGAAGAACTCCAGAATAGGGTTGTTAATGAACTTCGTCAAATTCCCAGGCGAACCATTCAAAGAAGCGTAAACAATTGTAGAAGAAGAATTCATTACTGCATTCAAGAAGGAGGAAACTTGTTCGAACATTTATTATAATAATTTTTGTTTGTTTGTCTGTGTAATTATTTTTTTGTTACCTATCGATAAATTTGCGTTGTCGCTATTATGACAGTGTTACATAGACCAACTTGTTTGAGTTGTTTGTTAATGTTTTTTTTTTAATTGTTTAACTGTTTTTATATTTTTTTGGATGTACTAACGAGTTTAACAAATTAAATAAGTAGAACTACTGTAATTATTCCTTGCTGGATCCAAGAAGGCGGAATCTTGTTCTTCGTATTTTTCTCATTATTTTAGTTCGCAGTCGATCAAACCATAAAGTGTTATATATTGCTAAAATCAGCATAACATTCTCCATCCAACGACATAAAAATATATCTTAACCCCCATAAGAAAAAATAAACTTGATGATGGTTCAGAATAAACGAAACGTCACATAATATTTTTAATACCGTATTAGTATTGTGCGTAAAAAGGTGCCTTAATAACGTTTAATCGAATTTTGAAAATTCCTAATAATAAGGTGGCCAAACGCGAAAAACGAAAATCGAAATTTTTAGTTTTTTGAGTATAAAACCAAATCCATTCGAGTTAGCTCAAATTTCTTTTCAGATTATTACTCGGCATCGAATTTAGCAAAAGTGCCGAATTTAAACCTATATCCTATCTCTTATAATTGAAAACAAGAAGAAATGGAGAACTACAGGATTCTGCTAGTCACATTATCAATATTCAATACTCCCGTCCTTCCGAAAACTATAAAATTGCATTTTATTCGCTAAGCTGTATATACCTTCACCTGTAAAATGTTTCAAGTGTCATAAGTTTGGACATATACCATCAAAGTGCACAATAGAAATAGATTTGTGTGCATGTGGATAACCATTGCACGTAGGGAATTTTTGTGAGGAGCCCATTTCATGTGTGAACTGTAGTGGTGCTCACTCCGCCACAGCTTTGACGTGTCCTGCTTTTAAACAAGAAAACGTTATTCAAGAAGTGCGAGTAACAGAGAAAATCTCATATACTGAAGCCAAAAAGAAAGTTACAGCATCTGCTCCCAAAGTGAGGGTTAGCTACGCCAATGCAACTGCTTCATCTGCAGTTACTGAATCAAAGGTTGATATTAGCTCTTTAGCAAAGGAGTTGTTACCACTCCTTGTTGGCGCAATAAAACCTTTACTAGAGAAACCAATTGAAAGGAACGTCTTCTTGGAACCCGTACCTCGTCCCGGTACACGTCCCGTTTCTCCCACTATCGAAAAAAAGAAACGAGACTCAAATGATAGCCGCTCGGTGTCCGAAGACGACTCTGTAATCCTAGAATCTAGTCAGTCCGCAGCTCTGCCCAAAAAGAAAGGCAAGTGCTGGCCAAAGGGACAGCCTAGAAAGGTCGTTGATGACGACACATTTTAATAATTTCTGTGATATTTTATATATATATATATATATACATATTTTTTACTTTTTTTTATTTATGTCATGTTTTTATTTATAAATATTTATTAGTATCTATATGTTATTTATTGGTTTTGTCCACTTTTAACAATTCCTTCGTTAATTATTTTTATTTTTTACGCATACAATTATTTATTATTGATGGCATCCATAGTCCAATGGAACTGCAATGGATTTGCATGTCACTACTGTGAAATCAAAACAATAGTTAACGAGTACAATCCTTTATGCTTATGTTTGCAAGAAACATATTTTAAACCTAGTTAACTTTTTCATATGCGTAATCACAAAGTTATTAGAAAGGATGTTTTACCTACCGCTAGAGCTAAGGGTGGAGTCGCTATAGTAATTAGAGAAGACATTCAATTTAATAGATTGTCTTTACAAATAACGACTCCATTAAAGATCACCCTTTGTAACATATACCTGTCAAATTCAAATTGGCAGCAGAAAAATTTAGAAAATATCATAGCTCAACTTCCTAACCCATTTATTTTAACTGGAGATTTTAATGCCCATAGTCACCTATAGGATTCATCCCGTTCTGATGTTGGTGGAGAAGCTCTAGAAGGTATAATGGAAACTTATTTCTCTTAAATACTGGAGAAAACACCCACTTGTGCGCAAGGTCTGGGTCCTTCTCCGCAGTGGATCTGACATTTGTCTCTGCACGCATTGCATCTTCCTTCTCCTGGAAAGTACTTAGTGATTTACACCAGAGTGACCACTTTTCGATCGTAATTAGCCTTGAGAACTTTAGCACGCCTTTTGTAAGTCCAGTTAGATGGAATATTGCCAAGGCAAAGTCCTTGAACGAATGGTGAGTGCTAGACTAATGTGGTTACTGGAAAGGAGGGGCCTACTGGTCAACTATCTAGCAGGTTATAGAAAGCACAGATCTACCACTGACCATTTAGTACACTTACAAGATGCCACTCTAAAGGCCTTTGCGAGGAAACAACACACGGTTGCCGTATTTTCCGACATCGAAAAAGCGTTTGATATGACTTGGAGGCATGGGGTACTACAAACATTACATGAGGTAACCTACCTCAATTTATTGCATCTTTTCTCAAAGATAGGTGTTTTAAAGTACGGGTAGGTAGTTCACTCTCTTCCAAAAGACCCTTGGAAAGTGGAATACCCCAGGGATCAACGTTAAGTGTCGTGTTGTTTGCGATAGCCATTAATTCTCTGGTTTCTGCAGTTTCTGATGATATAAATAAATATCTTTACGTCGACGATCTGGCAATTCTTTGCTCTGGTTCAACAATTGGGGAATTAAACTCAAAACTGCAATTAGACATAAACAAAATAGTGACAAATGCAAATGCCGTAGGATTCACCTTATCATCAACTAAAACTTTTTGCATGCATTTTTGTAGGTTTAGAAAGCCCCACTATGGTCCCCTACTAATGATGAAAAATACATTCATTGCATGTAAAGATACCGGTATGTTTCTGGGAGTAACACTAGATTCTACTCTTTCATGGACAGAGCACATCAACAGTCTCACAGTACGGTGCAAAAAGGTCTTAAGCATAATCAGAGTGTTAGCAAATTTGCAATGGGGAGCTGATCCCGAAATTTTACTGCAAATATATAAAGTAATAATCCGATCCAAGATCGATTACGGAAGCAAAGCATACTCCTCAGCTTCAACGTACAACATAAATCGGATAGAGAAAATGCAAAGTGCTGCGATTAGATATTCCCTTGGTGCTTTTTACACTAGCCCAAATGACAGTTTGTGCGCTGAAGCAGGAATATTGCCCTTGTTCATGCATCTCCACCTAAAAATATTATGTTATGCAATCAAAATAAAAGCTCAACATAACCACCCAAATTACAGCATATTGTTTGATAACAATGAAATCTACGAAAACTGGCATAGGCTACATAAACTGTTTACCTGCACCATGAAGTATGCACTTCAATCTATAAGTTATGAACATCCTCATAGTTACCCCTTGGGACTTTGGAAGTTCCTCCGTGGCAGGTGCCACATGTAAGGATTCTAATGAATCTAAAAAAATATCTGAAAGAAAATACTACCCCTACCGTGTACCACCAAGAACTAAACGAAATCTTAGAAAAACACAAAGACCATTTAATAATATACACCGACGGATCATAGACCAGGATCGGCTATTTCCATAAATGACACAGATCACAATTGGTCCATGGCAGACCACGTGTCAATTTACGAAGCTGAACTGTATGCTATATGGCAAGCTCTTTGTTTCTGTGAAATGGCAATCAACTGAAAAAAATTTATCATAGCCAGTGGCTCTCAAAGCTCCCTAATAAGCCTATCCATATACTAAAAACGCATTAGTACAAATGATCTTGGCAACAATTAATCACCTTGCAAACTGTGAAAAACAACTGACTTTTATATGGATTCCCAGTCATTTTAATATTAAGGGAAATGAAAGAGCTGACATTGCTGCACGTAAGGCCACTAATGATAAGGTTTCAGATAAAGTTAACATTGCTAACCACGCATATATCCCAAAGTTCATAAAAACTAAAATACACTTATTATGGCAGCAAAAATGGGAAGAGAGTCATGCAAAACTAAGAACAATAAATCCAAACATAGAAAAATGGAAAATACCTGTATCCGTTCATAGGAGAGACAGTAGCATCATGCATCGTCTTCGTATAGGTCATTCATCAGTAACCCACAACCGACGTGTGATAACTGCCACATTCCTAAAACAATTGAACACATAATATGCACGTGTCCTTTATATACCGTACTACGTAACGCATACTCTATCTCTTTCAACCTTAGTACGAACCTAATCAATATCAAAAAGAGAACACACTGAAATTCTTAAAAACGATTAATGTGTATGACAAAATATAAGTCCATCATGTCTAAGTACTAATATACTCGAATAAAGCGCTAATGACCAAAGCAGTCGATGCGCATACAGTAATAAAAAAATAATAATAATAATAATGACTTTGTTGGAAAAAAAGATGGGGTACAATTAATAAGGCAACGTGAGTCAGAGGCGAAATTCAGCACAGAAGCGCTGCTCTACCATTTAACCTCTGAAGATAATTAATGCATTGCAATGTTGAGTATTATACATGATACTGTTGGCATAGTAGATTAAGTTTGTTATTCTAACACTACTAGCTTAGAATTTACTCAGTAATCACTCAATGTTCGGTCACTAGTTTAGTGATTGTAGACACTAGGGGTACAGTTCAAGAAAATGCAATAAGTGAGCATTAGTCTATATATGCAAGTAGAACAGAACAACGACAAAAGTGTAGAACAACGACAAAGGTGTGACAGCGGAGAAAATGATAAATAAGGAGAAAAGAAAGTACTTTCAGTCAACATCATTCAATGTCTGTTATTTGATTTTGAAGAATAAATGCTGATAATTTTGTTTTAAATAATGTAGGATGCAAGTTTTTAAAATAAGAGGGAACACTAGTATAAAGTATGGCTAAGTAATTAAAAGAACGCTGATACATAACTATTTTATGTTTGGGAATAGCCAGTAGTCCTCTGAATCTTAAATTAAGCTTGTGTATATCTGTACGATATGTAATTTTATTATAAAGGTAGGGGGGTGATTGATATTGGACGACTTTATGGAACACTATACAAGAATGTAAGTATCGTCGGTGTTGCATATGTAACCACTTAGCCACCATTGATGTGTCCGATATTGAATACACATTCCTAGGTACACTATATTAACACGTTCACTGTCCATATGAGTAGTCATAATAAATGTCTAGGAGTCCCTCATATAAAAAAGCGATGTAACGTATGTGGGGCATGGGACTCTGAAGTTGATGAATTATATGTTTGGAGTCCAATGCGTCATACTTGGTTCGTTCTTTTTCGTCAGTTTACGGAAATAAATTGCCAAATTCCTTCAATTCAGTGGAGATATTTGTGTAGCACGTGCTGTTTATTATTCGCAATCAAGAAATCGGGAATATAATTGTCGGTAAACTTTGTTGTAACTTCGTACGCTTGCATTGTCATAATGTGGCAAAATAGAATACCATTGACTGACGCGGAATTACAATATGAACTTGACAATTTGAGTGACATAAATGAAGATAGCGATGATGATATTATCGACCCAGACTATAAATCTGAAGGTAAATGGGTTTGATCTGGTTTTTCATCAATATACATAAATTAAATTGCTATTGCTTTTATAGAATTGTCCTCTTCGTCCTCGGCGAGTCAGAGTTGAGGGACGACACGGAAGATGACATTAGCGAACAAGATATAAATAATGGTTCTGACAGTGAAGATATGAATCTTGTTTGGTGTAGCGACGTCTTGAATGTAGGAAGATTACCGTTTTGTGGTCAATTAGGCTTACAGAAAGATATTGAATATGATGGTGACAATATTGAGCTTTTAGATATTTATAAAACAATAATCAACAAAGAAACAATAGACATGATGGTTCTGGAAACCAACAGGTATGCAGCTCAACTGCTCACCACAAAAAGGTTGTCTCGATCTTCGCGTCTTTCACGATGGCGAGATACAAATAGTGAGGAAATGGAGACATTTATTGGTGAGTTCTTTCAAAGTTTAACAAGTTTCACTTACAATAATGAAAATTTGTTAATTTTTTCAGGACTGCTTCTAGTGATGGGTATTCTGCAGTTTCCTTCTATAGAAAGCTATTGGAAAAATGACCAAATATATCACCATACTTTATTCCATCGTGTTCCAATGAGCTATAACAGATTTGTTCTGATGCTAAGGTGCTGGCATTTTGCAAACAATGAGGAACCAGGTGGAACTAGAACTTACAAAATCAAGCCTTTGCTTGATATGTTGATGAACACGACGAAAGAATTGTACAGACCTGGAGACACCGTCGTAGTTGACGAAACAATGATACCATTCCGAGGTAGACTTTCTTTCCGTCAGTATAACCCTTCAAACGCCAGCAAGTATGGAATCAAGCTATACAAAATATGCACACCTGAGGGATTCACATATAATACAAGTATATATGATGGAAAGAGTGAAAAATTACCATACTGAGATTTACCAGGATCAACAGTTGTTAACCTAACAAAAGATCTCCTTGAAGAAGGTCGACTTAACTGATAACTACTATACAAGCCTTGATTTAGCAACGTTTTTATACAATAAAAAAACAAACTTGCTAGGTACCATCAGAAAACACAGAAAAGGTTTGGATAAAGATGTTATTGATACCAACCTGCGAAAAGGGGAAATATGCAGTTGCCAACAAGAATACGTGACTCTCCTAAAGTGGAAAGACCAACGGGACGTGCACATGCTTTCTACTTGCTACGGAGACGAAATGGTAGAAACTAAGACAGACAGAAGAGGAAACAAGAAAATGAAGCCAAAACTTGTAGTAGAGTATAATAGGGGAAAACAAGGAGTTGACATTTCCGATCAGTTATCAACTTACTATACGTCACTACGGAAATCATTGGCATGGTATAAAAAACTTGCTATAGAACTTGTATGTAGCACCACCCTGATCAACTGTCACATAATTTTTAAGTCTCTTACTGGCAAAAATCTCACGCTACTTCAGTATACAGAGTCAATTGTGAAAGGTCTCCTAAATCTCAACGACTCTGAACAGAACGGCTCCACCAAAGAAGACTAAGATATCTACTCACAAATTACAAGAGATGAGAGGTGATAATGGTGCACCTTTACGAAAAAGGTGCCATGGATGTTATTTGATGCTAAAGTCACAAGGTTTGAATGCAAAAGATGCAGCTAATAAAACCAAAAAAACCTCAACATATTGCTCAGAATGTTCCCAAGCATACTGCCTACCCTGTTATAATAAGTCTCACTAGTATGTAATATTGCATTTTTATGTTTATATCACGTTTATAAAGTGAATAATAAAAGATATTCGAAAACAGGAATTCTTTTACTGTAGTTATATACCGTATGAAATAATGTAGTAACCAGTGACTTATTGTTCAAGTCCATGCCCCGAATAAGGGTCAGTATTATACGTTGCATACGTACCTTGTTATATCACCAAGTCCACTACATTTAACCTGCCAATTCGTCAACAGTCCATCTTAAAATTTCATGTGAAATTGAACCTAAACATGACCCAAATAAGGGGCACAGAAGTCATAAGGCATGACCCATATATGGGTCATTGGACAGTGAACGTGTTAAGCGTAAACAAGCATTTTGAAGGCGTTGAATGCGCATTTTATCTTTTAAGTCTAAGCAAGAACCTTACACAGCACATGAAGGATGGATATCGGTCGTAGTTCAGAATAGTTGTTAGTATTTTCGACCTTTTTTAAAGGCTTAATGAGAGCAACCTTTCAGTCAGATGGAAATACCGAATTTAATAGACAAAAGTTTATTATGTACATAAGATAAGGGAAATAGTAAACAGAGTCTAATCATATCAATATTAAAACCATCATGACCAGCTGCACTGCTCTTAATGTGATCTAAGCATTTGAAGCGTCCATTTCAGAAATACAAGCAAAGTCAAACACGGGCACTTTATTAGGAGAAAAATAGAAATCAACAATTTCATTTTGTTCAAATTGAATTTTGGTACCGAGGTTATGAAGAAATTATTAATCTCGTCTACATTTTCTAAATGATTAGGTAAATTTCCTCGGTCTTTACTACTAGGTTGTTTTTTTAGTTCCTTCCAAACTTTCCGGCTTTGTTCGTAGAATAAATTCAGTCGTAAAACACCATTTCAAATACTTAATATGAAACTGGGAAGTAGATCAACACCAGCAGTTTTAGAGTTTTTTAATTTTTGTATTGACTATTTAATTTCATTTTCAGAAAAGTTACTGCAGTGTAAAATATTATGAACCATTAACAATGTTTGATGGATCAGCTAAAATCGAACCGTTTATGCACATTTGAGCAGTTTGAGAACTATTTTATTTAGACAGGATATATTGCCGAAATGATTTTGAATCAGAAGAAATTGAGTCCTCTACGTCTCTACGCTGCAGATATTTGGAACTTGATTGTATTAAACTTGTTGGCCGTCTCTTTTGATTGAATTTAATGGAAATTTGAGTTTTGACCTCATTAATTACGATGCATTTACCGGTTTTTCCACATAATGCGTCATTAATTATTAGTAACACTGAGAAGTTCCTTTTCCTAAGAAAATTGCACCATGCGGATTTATAAAATTTTTTAGGAAACATTGATTTATAGGTTGTAACAATCAGTTTCTCTGTAGTAAGTATACGTTACGGTACAAACTTTCTATTACTATGAAATGCCTTTCAATTTTATGAAATTGTTATTTCTTTGTGTATATTTATGTTTTTATTTTTCATCCGATTTTAAATTAACAAAATATCCACAAAATTAGTAATTTTGATATAGAAAAAGTGGAACGCGGTGTTGAACTGGATTTAAATGCCAGGTGGAGTTTGGCATATAGTTTGTGGGAGGGGGGTCATCATGTAATATTACGGTACCTTCTTACTGTAAGATTTTTAACAGTAGTGTTCACTGCTTATATTTGTAGTAGTGTGTAAGAAAGTATCGTACGTGAATGTGTCAATAACTAAAATTTCTTTGTAGAAACGTGCGCGCCAAGGAATGTGTTACAAATTTAAGACTTAATTTTCGAGTAAAAATTACCTTAAAGTGAATCTTCATTATATTAATAAAAAATGGTATGAATATTATTTCTAATTTTATAATGGTATTTATTAAAGAACTTTAGTCATAAATGACCAGTAACATCAATTTTACTGTAAAAATTAACGGGTTTGTAAAATACCTATATACCTATATTTCTGATGGTTTTTAGCCCATTTTTTTATTTTTTTAAAAAGTAGTTCACTTGTAATAAATATGTGGAAAAAGTGGTTTACAAAATAATTTATTTCAAGTACTTCCTTTAATTAAATAGAGAACGAAATTAATGATAACATGACCTCGATTGATACCTTTTTTTCAAATTACTTGCAAATTTTACAAATCACTTATTAAGTATGCAGGCTAATTAACGAAGTGTAAACATTTTTAGTAACTAGTGTAATTAAAAAGTAATAACCGTTTTGGTTTTTTACTGTATTTAATGATACATAAAAATGTATTAGCAAAGCAGAAATCTGCATTTTTTTGGATATTTAATAAATTGTTGTGTTTAAAACATGAAAGATTTGCGTTATGGGGAGATTTTCTGCTCAAGTTTGCGTAAATATTTTTGTTCATTGTGTTAATTTAACATAAACAACGAAGTATATTATCATTAAAGTCCCAAACGGCCAGAATACATGCAGTATTTATTTAAACGAGCTTTACTCTAAGTACTTATAGCTGGTAGTGAATTTAAAAGTGTGCATAATTTAATATGAATGAATTTAGAAACATTGCCAGGGCCAATTAATTATAATGATATTTAAAATAAAGAAATTACATTAAAGATCATTTCGCATCTTTGGCATGTACCACTTTTATATCGTATTAGATCAGCGATTTTTTAATTGAAAATTATGTCTGTTTATATTCTTATTTATTAAACAGCAATTGATTTAATATTATTACACACTGCTGCCTCAACATTTTGAAATGGTGTCACTTTTGGTCCCTTGTTTAGGTACCTCTTCTTTTAAATTGTATTGAAAATCAGTTTATGTGGTTTAATCTCGATATCCACAAATTAACTATTTATTAATTGAATTAGTTTATTCGTGAGAAATAATCGGGATTAAATTGAAATATGGTAAATATTTATACGTCTCATCAGCAATATTGCAACTCTCATCGTCAGTGAAAATTAACGGTATTACTAATTGTTAAGGTCAAGATTTTTTTATAAAATTTACAAAAACACCAAATAAACCGGTAATTACATGTATGTGAAAGCCGACTATTTAATAATATTTTATAATTTTGAATAATTATAGTAGGAAGGAAAGGTCACGTATTTCATTCCCTCCCCCAGGGGGAGGGAGGACTGTTTGAACTTTCCAAGCTCCTTCAGCCACAATCATGTACATACATTACGTATATATGCATGGTGGGATTAAGGATGGGTGTGGTCAGGATAGGATCGGAAGGAACTGAGTTAGGGTTCTGAGGGGGAAAATACTACCCAGCATTCGCCTAAGTAGCCGCACATGGTGTGCATATACGCAGTGACCATGCCGCTACATGTGTGTGAGATAAAGCCCCTGAAAAAACCTCATACAGGGCAGACGATAACGGGAATCGAACCCTTTACCTCCCGAATGCTAAGCAGATCGTGTCACCACTGCTTTACCAGCTCGGTAATAATAATAGTAACGAAATTACTAAATTCGATAGTAATAAATTTGTTAGGGTATATTAATCCCATAGAAAGGTTACAATCAGCACATATAATAGTTTAATGTAAATTAAGAACCGGTAAAATTCTCTTTTCCTTTTGAACCTATCTTTTATTGCACACTGTGTCCCATTTTGGTTGAAATTGTAGGGTATCTCGTTTGCGAGCAAAGATCGAAAGATACGGTTTTCGCGACCCTGTTCTACTTTTGCGTGAAACGCAAGATGCCACAAACAGAATTGTCATAGTCCTCTATTTGAGATACAGGTCGAAATTCAAAATTTACACATTTTAAGCACCCTCATAACTGCTTTGCCTTATAATTTATCGAAATGGTGAAAAGTGGGTTTTATACAGAATTTTCCGTAGAATTTAGTGGCGTGCATAGTTTTCCCCACAAAAAGTCAGTTTCTTCGCAGTAAACCAAAGTTTTGTTTTTTAAATGGAACACCCTGTATATTTTTTTGTTATATAATAGAGCTTACTCTCAGCTTTTGGTCATGAAAAAATAAGGTTAAGGGTTAGGAAGTTTTATGCAAAAACACAAAATTAAAAACTAAACATAATACCTATAGGTTACAACTTTACAAGCGTAATATAAATTACTAAAAGAGATGTTCGCACTGATGACCATTCTGCCTTATACATGCTTCACACACTCTTCCAGTTCGCTCTATAGTACACTCTATTAAGCACAATAATAGGCTCTAACTGCATTTATCAAACGTCCAAAGTTATCATATTGAGTTTGGTATATTTTATTTTGCAAGTAACCCCATAAAAATAAATCTAAGACTGACAAGTCCGGAGACCTAGGAGGCCATCTTATCGGCCCATTAATGCCAGTGCATCTATTACCAAAACTCCTTTCCAAAAACGGGCCTATAATTTGCGTATTGTGAGATCCTGTTGGGAATGAATTTGGTTCAAGCGAGCTAAAGGAATGTCATCTAATAGTTCAGGCACAACCATTTCTAAAATGTCCAAATATCTACGAGCGGATGAGTTCCATTCAAAAATGTAAAATTTTATTTTTGATCCTAATATAAAGCAGGAAACGTTTAGTTCAAATCGTCCTTGTTGTCTTTGGGAGAATATTTGGTGTTGATTTTCTTGAGACCAGAATGTGATATTGCGCCTGTTTAAAACACCTGAAATGCTAAAATGTGCCTCGTCTGACCATGACATTTCTTCCCAAGTTGGGTACTATATTTAACATGTTTAAGTACCAATTGCAAAATATTAACCTACGTTCAGCGTCGCCAGTATGTAGATGTTGAACAAGCCTAAATTTATATGGTTCATATTTATGGTGGTGAAATATTCTTTGGATTCTTGTTTTCGAAACTCCGGTACTACTTTCTATAGTTCTGCAAGAACTTATAGGATTACACCCCACACTGGTTAAAACGGTAACCTCATCATTATCTCGATTTCTTTATTATATTTTTTTGACCTGGATTTAGAAAATGATCCATAATTAATTAAATTTCTTTTTAATCTATAAAACGTGATTTTACTAGGTTGTCTCCGTTCTGGAGACCTACATAGATGTAAAGTTACTTAATTATCAAAAGTAATACCAAGGAAACTACCGGCTAAAACACACATTTATTGCTGCGTCGGCGTTATCATTACTCTGACCAAAGCAAATCAGCATATCATATTTTTCTAAGTTTTCAAAATTTTGATTTTCTGCCATATTTTGTACAATGGACAAAATGATTTTAATCAGATTTGACAGGTCTATTACGTTTAGATCAGACTAGGCCCAGCCTACTTACAAATTTAGATATAAAGTATTATTTATAAGTTTTATTCCCATTAATGATTTTTCTGAAGCTGTACCAAATTAAAGAAAAATTCGCCAGTTTGAATAAGAATCTAGTAGCCCTTTTTTAATACTTAAATATATCTTGGACGTTCAAGAAAATACGCGTTTATACTGAGTTTATAGGTTTCATGGCGAACCATATCATCAAAATGTTAAATTAACATAATATTCATTTTTGAGGTTAATAATGCAAAAGAAGTGCGACACAATATATATTTTTTGAAAGCTGAGAGTAAGCTCTATTATATAATAAAAAAATATACAGGGTGTTCCATTTAAAAAACAAAACATTGGTCTATTGTGAAGATACTGACTTTTTGTGGGGAAAACTATGCACACCAACAAAATTCTACGGAAAATACTGCATAAAACCCACTTTTCACAATTTTGATAAATTACAAGGCAAAGCAGTTACGAGAGGTGTTTAAAATGTGCAAATTTTGAATTTCGCCCTGTATCTCAAATATTAAGGGACTATGACAATTTTGTTTGTGGCAGCGTGAATTTCACGAAAAAGTAGAACAAGGTTGCGAAAACCGCATCTATGTATCTTTACTCGCAAACGAGATACCCTACAATTTCAACCAAACTGGGACACAGTGCACAGGATTTCTATCTATCAATAATACCAATTATTTAATGGAAAATCCTATGTCAGCTACAGAGCTTGTATTTTTTGGACTTTGAAAGTTAAACATTACTCACATACTTCGCTCAACGCATTCAAAAGGCCTAGACATACAAGCAAATATTAATTCTTAAAGCTTAAAAAAAAGGTGATGTATCGTCTCGAAATGGTCGGTCAATGAATGTTGTGATAAGATGGTTCTGTATTTTTAGTACTCATGAAATGGGACAATATATTTTCCGAAATAATATAAATTCTTAGTAATAAAATTTGTGATATTTAATATCCACTTTTCTAAAAGGTTCGAGCAAATGTATGCTAAGAGCACGACGGTGCTCTACGCCAATTGACATTTAGTGCAAGTCGAACTTCTCAATTGCCCCCTGTACATTTTAAGGGTATATAAAGTTCTGATCGGTGATTTAGAGTTTTTGAACTAAGCAAAACCTTGCACGTAAAATGTTTTTTTAAAATTTTAATTAAAAAGCTTCAATTTGCTAAGAACTCCGTGGGTACATTGAATACCTAGTCTGTACCACCTCAAGAGATCTGTGCTAAAAGAACTTCACGTCTAATAGTGCGCAACGTTTAAAATCAAGTCAACCCATATTAATGGCTAATATAATGCCCTCCCAACAAAATTAATTTCAGCGAAACCGAGAAATTAATTACACCACGACAACGAACGAAAAGTACGATCCCATATAAAAATCGCAAGAATAGGATGCGTGAGTGTTGTATAGTTTCTTAGAAAACAGGGAAAATCTCCAAAAGTTATTCGTGAAGAAATGTTGCTTGTATACGGGGATAATTGCCTACTGTTTGTGAATGGTCAAAATTGTTTAAACATGGCCGGGAATCACTAGATGGTGATCCCCGTCTAGGTTGGCCTGTTGACATGATCACTTCGGTTGTTATTGAAAAAACCAAGTGTTTGGTATTGGAACATGCAAGATTAATGCAGGGAGAATTAGCGTCTTTATTAGGAGTTTCAGAAACCACAGTTTTCAGGATCTTATACGATTACCTTGTCATGAAAAAGATCAGCGCGGGATGGGTTCCACGAATGCTTACGCCTTTTCATATGCTTACTCGAATCTCGAATGGAGAAGTGTGAAGAATTGTCGGCGCTTTGCGGAGACGACCAGATTTAATTATCAATCGACTTATCACCGGAGATGAAACTTGGGTCCATCATTTTGATCCTGAGTCGAAACAAGAGTCGATTCAGTGGCATATTAGGGGTTCCAGTCCTCCCAAAAAGTTTAAAGTCACCCCTTCTGCAGGAAAAATAATGGCGACCGTTTTTTGGGATTGCCAAGGAATTTTAATGATTGATTATCTGAAGAAGGGTGGTACAATCACAGGAGAGTATTATGCAAGCTTAATGCATCGCCTCAGAGATGTTATTAAAGTGAAAAGACGCGGAAAACTAACGCGATTTGTCCTGCTGCTTCATGATAATGCACCAGCCCATAAGTCAAGACTTTCAAAAGCTGCCGTTGCTAAATGTGGCTGTGTAGAAATTGATCATCCACCTTATAGGCCAGATTTAGCCCCCAGTGACTATTTTTTGTTTCCATATCTCAAAACAACACTAAGGGGAAGAAAATTTAGGGACGATGATAGTGTCTGTTGAAAGCAATTTTGCGAGCAAACCAAAAGAATATTTTATAATGAGTTAAAGATGTTATTGAACAGATGTAATACTTGTGTTGAAACGCAAGGGGCCTATATTGAAAAATAAATTTCTGTTGTTGTTCTAATCTACTCTTATCATGCCTAGTCCGAGAATACAAAAACGACCCCTCGTACTTGTATAATTTTTATATTGCATTAGTGTAGACCAAAAGTTAGATTTGGTACGTTTAAGATAATAGGATGTATCAATAAGTTACAAATATTGACTCTTTTTCCTGCATACTTATTAATGAAAGGTCACACAGGCATATGGATGTAATGTGTTAGCCAAATCGGATTTTTCTAGATTTCGCACTGCATATTTCGAAATTAAATGGTTCAGCCAATTGCCAAAAATGAGTTATATTTGAAAATTGCAGATCATAGCCAAATGTTCGTTATCCAACTCTGGACGGCTGATACAGAACTTTTGTTAAAATGTTTTAGCAAACTAACCACAACACAAATATTGAGACAGCTCTGTGTAAAAGTATAAGCGGTATAATATACTAATATTGATCAGTCATGTTTATATTTGTTGGGTATAGTTAAAGACAAATACGTTTTAGGGATGAAATTCAAAAATTTGGTTATAATAAGAGGATGGTAACAAATCGTGACAAAATAGACTGTGATGAAAGAGCCACACGACATAAGAGCCCCGACAAAACAGTCCATTTCCAAAACAGCACATCAAAACAGTCTACATCAAAAAAGCCCCAAATAAAGTAACTAAAAAGTGTTTTGTTGTGTAAAACCCACATGGCCTTTTTTTAGTATAAATTTCACAATTCGATAATTCGAAAAATATACTTTGCTACAAAATATAAAACGAATACTAAAGCAATTAAAAAATAAATGTAAACACACGTGAAAAGTGAATATTGTAACAAATACAAAACAAAAATAAAAATAAAAAATAAAAACAGTTGATGGTGCTGATGCTTTGGAAAACGATAACAGTTCCCACAAAGTTTATTGAATTAAAAATTAATTACTAACTATTAAAAACTACGCTGATATGACATGTTTTGAGCTTTTAAAAAAGTAAAGTCACGTCAGTGTAGTTTTTCATAATTAATATTTAAATCAATAAACTTTGTGGGGACGACTAAGTGTTATTGTTTTCCAAATCATAACCCCGGATATGGGAATGGATGAAATTTTTATGCACAAATATTAATTACACACAGACAAAGTGCCTCTATGTAATCAAGTCAATGTAATCTTTAAAACAGGAAAGTTCAATCAACATATAATAGATTAACATAGATAGATTATTACAACTTACGTATGTACAATAAACTGATTTACGTAATTCTGGAAAGAGCTACATTGCAAATTTTATTTTTCTTTAATTAATTTACTAAATTTTAAGCAATACTTTCATTTCATTTTCATTCATTTTCATTTTGTAAGTTTATGCGTATGTTTACAAATGCACGTTTACCAATAATACTATTATCTACTCAATTACCTTTTACAAGGAACCTTTTAAACATGTAATTACTTAGATGAGTGTTGTAGTAGCAACAAAAATTTCATTTCACTTTAATGATTTGTCCTTTTCATTGTTATTGTTATTATGAGAATATTGAAGTTTTAAGTGTTTGAGATAATCAAATCCATTATTAAAGCATCACAGCACGCTATATTTAAATTGTTTAAAGATACTTGCATGTTACATGCATATCGTGAAAAGTGTTTTTATTGTCCAATTATACAACTTCTTTATTATTATTTTGTATCTCATAATTGTTTCCCGTTCAGTAACATTTTTATTTTACTTCTTTTTATAGTACAAATTTAGAAACTATTTTATAAATGTGCTACCACCAGAAAATATAAACAGAATGTTGTCATAATAACATAAACTGGAACATACCTACTACCTATTACCTGTTATGCACACAAAAACTTATAATAATTTAATATTAGTCAAGTTGCATTGGTATGTGTGAATCCTTGCGATATTGCAGGCTCACATTCCATTAATATAAGTAGAGAGCGGATTTTATGCATTATAAAATGCCAAAATATGTGCATATATATGCACTTAAGAATTGTAAAATATGCAGAAAATATGTATTATTTTTTCGAAATATGAAAAATAAACTACCAATAAAAATATGATTTTACATCTTTAATAAAAAAAAATTTAATACATAATATGCAAAAAACTTTTACAAGAAAGTATTTACATAAAAAATTGAAACTATTAGTTAAAAAATAATACATAATTAACATAATACGTATTAATAATAATATAATATACTTACAATATGAACAAAAATTATTTAGATAAAGGGTGGCTTTGGAATTCTGAACGTACGTTGCATGATTCATTCAAATCAAAACGGACATTTAATTGACATGTAGAACCAACAACAAGCTGAACCTATCAAAGACAGTGATTTTTTTTACCGTGGCTACCCCTTATCTAAATAATTTGTGTTCATATGGTATTATAAATTTTAAATTATAGCCTGTAGGTACTTAATACTCCTATGCTTCATTGCGTTGATTTGCAAAACAATTTATAATGATATGCTTTTCTTTATTTTCTGGTAGAAAATTTTGACGTCTATTAGAAAGTATATATTTATAGGTGGAAAAATTTCTTTCCACGTCTACAGACGTTATAGGTGCATTTTTTAATGCGGTTAATATGCACAAATCTAATTGTACATCCAGATCTTCCCGACTTTCGTCCAGAGTCAAAATTTTGTTAATTTTAGTTAACAGCTGATAACCACTATTTTTTGTAAAATTTCATTAAATTTATTTGAAATAATTTTGCCAGTATTTCCTGGGGCAGTATAAATTAATTTTTGAATATTATTTACTAGTTCTATCGATGCGTTAAGTGGTAATACTTCCGTTTCCAATTTACAAATAGTCTCGCTTACAAAATAATAATGTGCTTTTATAAATGCTAATTAATTGCTCAGTTCTGATTTCTTTAAAACCGATTGCGCTTTATTGATACAAGCACTTGAATTATCAGACAAATCTAAAATTAATTCCTTAATTTTTTACAAATTTTCTGAAAAAAAAGAGCAGCATTTAGTCACGTTCCCCAACGCGTAATTACAGGTTCTGGTGGTAGAGAAATGTTAGGTAGTTTTTATCTGTATAACTGTACTCGTGTCGGCGCCTTTACAAACACTTTCTTTACGTTACTTATTAAACTATTTACTAAAGAAAATTTATTTCGAATTGCTTCGGCTACTCTATTTATACCATGAGCCAAACATGTTACGTGAATTAAATTTTCGTATAATATCTTCAATTGTTGGCCAGCCTTTACCATATATGGCGCAGTATCAGAAAGCATCAAAACAATTTTATCTGTTGGAACAGTATCGGGAACAAAAAACTGCATTTACAAATCTAACTATTGTTGCATTATTGGTTTTATCAAGTACTTTAGAAGAAATCAAATATGATTTGGCAGGTTGTTCTTCGCTTAAATAACCTAACATTAAATTTGCAACATAACGTCCACGACAATCTGTAGTTTTATCTACTATCAAATAAATATATTTACTTTTAACAATTTCTTTTATATTTTTCAAGATATACCCCATTAACATAATTTTTTCTAAGTGTGCTTTCATCTGGCACTTGCTTGTTACTAATCTTTTCTAAAAAAGATCTAAAAGTATGGTTTTGAAGCTTTTTTAAGGGAATGTTAGCCTTAACTAGAGCACTGCACAATTCAAAATTGGTCGTATCTTATGGATGTTTCACCACGTAAAGATTCTCGCAGAAATGTTTGAGAGAGCTTGGTTTTCTTCTGTGTTTCTAATTTTCCCTTATGCAGAGCGGTCTCAATATGTTGCGTAATGGGATTTTCGTTCGCATGCGATCTAAACCAATATTCCCAATTTAAAAATAAATCAAAACATAATCGATTAGGTTTCATCGTTGTATTTTAAATACTTCCCGCGTTATCTTATAAAACGATGCATTTAAATATAACGTTTCAATAGAAAACTAATACCTGCTCTGTATTCACTAAAGGCCTCGTTTATTGTTGTCAGTGTTTAAAAATATTTTAAAACAGTATTCTAAATTGTCACTTACCGCTTTTCCACATGCTGTACAAAACACCTTTTCACCGTCCATTCGGAGTGCAAGGACATTTTTTATCCATACTGGAACTAAATTATTCTTTACTTTTGGTATGTTAAATATAATTCGAAAACTAAATTATGCAGTCTGCACTACTGTTCACTTGCACGTTTTAAAAAGGAATGGGCAATATTATTCCTTATTTTAAAATAGAGTTTTTCCACTAAGCAAGGTCATTTGGATGTTAGGGATTAACTATGTATATTTTACTCATCAACTCTTACCATACAAAAATTTAAGAAGCACTCAACAAAAAACCGTATTACCTCTTTGCAATCCGGAAGTATTAGGATTTAGGATAGTTGTCAACTCAGACAATAATTAAAAGTAAACAACTAACTGCCGATGTTAGACACCACCTTTTAAAGATATTTATTTTAAAAGGATATAAAAATCTCTAACTTTGAACAAGAGTCTCGAAAATATTTAATAACCTGAGTTTCAACGCAAAAATTGAAAAAAAAAATGTTAAATTATTCAAAAAAAGTGCAAAATATGCGTAAAACATTAAAATATGCAGTATTTGGCCAAATATGCAGTATTTGACCAAATATGCAAAATATGCAAAAACTAATTAGTGCCAAATAATTATAATTAATGCGATTCGTATAAAAACCGAAACGCGTGGGTGGTACTATAAAATATAAGCAATATGCAATTTGCATAAAATCTGCTCTCTAAATATAAGTAATTTGATTGTAATCTCATATTTAGAATTTACATCAGTTTTACATACATAAAGACAAAATTTACATCGATGGGGGCTTGAACCTTGATGGTGCAGTTGGTTAGCGCGGTACTGTAGCAAAGTACGGGCCGTAGGTTCAAATCCTACTCGAGGTGAACTTTTTATTTATGTATTTAATAAAATTAGTAATAATTTTTAATTAATTTCATTAATTACGAACATTAGTTTTTATAACAAAGTATGCAATAATTATAAACGGTAGTCAGTAGGTAAACTATAGTTTCTTTTCATAACTATGACTTGGATGCATTACTGGTTTGCTTGCGTAATGCTGCTAGCATTCCGAGTTACGATAATCATGTTATCGGAAAATATCCCTTTGGTATGGGTAAGTTACATGTAAAAAGCTGTTCATTCGTGATAAATGTAATAGCAATTCATCCCGAATAATAAAATGATTAGCATTTGTTAATTTATTAATATTGTACGTAAGTAGCAGTAAAACTAGGAAAGCGTTTTGAAATTGATATTATAGAAAGTAGCATAGATATAAAGTATTTCTGTTAAACTTACTTGTAAATATAAATTTTATAAATTTGAAATTAAAAAAAAATGTACTGATGTAGGTGTTCTGAGTTCTTTTCATTAATAGTCTTATAAAGATGGTTG
Organism: Vesta saturnalis; assembly: GCA_036346205.1. Taxonomy (NCBI): domain Eukaryota; kingdom Metazoa; phylum Arthropoda; class Insecta; order Coleoptera; family Lampyridae; genus Vesta; species Vesta saturnalis. The sequence goes on along the minus strand of JARFJB010001965.1, from coordinate 5,477,483 downwards.
TTATCGTACAAGTTTTTACTCTATAAAATTGGTTAGAACCAGACCGCAATTCAGTCACATTTTGATGTGGACTGATTGTGAATACGAATATACAATTCTTGTACACTATTAGTAATTAGTTTCGCTAAATCTAAATGGAGTTCATCCGATTCCTGCAAGAAAGGTGAAAACGTCGGCTAGTTTGTCACTGCTACGATTTCCCTATACTCACTAAATGTTATAAGGATGATTTATGTATTATGCATGAGCTGACAGATCAGCCAACAATCGAAAAGTTTACTAAACTGCATGATACTATTACAAGCCTTGAACTATAACATATGTAAATATTCAATCGTAAGAAAATTATTTGTTGAAATAAATATCATTGATATGTTGTATATACGTGAAACACTCTAAGCAGTTGGTTATAGATTGATTAACTAAATCTAGGTTTCAAGTGAATTTGTTTTACGTAATAACACAATTTTTTTTTCTTTATGGATAAAAATAACCACCAATTATATATCTCTTTAATGCTCACTACGTTCTTAGTTGATACTTGCTTTTTACGCTAGTTAGTGTTTAGGTGTCTTTCATATAAAAAAAACTGCGCTCCAAATTTCACGACCCTATCTTAAACGAGTTAGGATTTTCGCTTATTGTAGGTCAATCAGGACAAGTATTAATTTATACGTATCTATTCAAATTTATTTGAATATGTAAATAAAGGATAAATTTAAAGTAATAAATTGTGACTAGGTTCCTAAGTTAGGTATTGACCCCATGACTTTTAATGAAACATAGTTAATTAATTTTTTACCAATTTCCCTCAATTACTAATACAAAATAAAATAATTTGAAAAGTTGCATATTTTTTGCTTGGCCTCATTATAAGTTTTTCGGGTATAATCAGATGAGGTTGCGTTGTTAATTACCCCGCCCCTCATTCAAATAAATTGTATACCAAACTCATACAAACTTTTTTCTCTACATGATGGTTGGTTAAATCAAAGTAGATTCAACTCATGGTTGTAGTGTTAAAGAGTGAGGCGTAATAGAGTACGGCACTACATGTAACAGAGAAGAATACACACTGCATTGATGTGGAACCCTGACTTCTTCCAATTTCCAATTATTGGATGCTTAGTCATCTTCTATTGTGGGTACTATTCTATTTATAACTTGAGGTTTCCTATTTTTATTGTCTCCTATCTTTCCGGATAGTACCCATGAAAATGGATCTGTTAAAATGATGTTTTTCTAGGGTATCACATGTAAGCTGATTTTGCTTACTTTAATTAAACTTTACTTTAATTTGCCTCGGTCTAGCTCAACCGGTTTTTAAATTCTATAAAAAGGGGTGTTGTTCGTTGTTACTGGGGTTGACCACTATTACCAGGATCGTCACACTGTGCAATATACTTGTAAGGGTTTTAGACTTATATTATTCCTATTTGGTTTATAAAATCTAAATATTTACACTTAATATTTTACAACTAACATAAGAACGATATGTAAAAAAAACAAAGTACTTCAGGTAAAATAACCACAAATATCAGGAAGTACCAATGATAGGGACTTCTAGCCTCACTCAGGATGTCGAGAGTTGGTCTAGGATTTCCTCAATGGGCACTTTTGTATACGGATTGGAGCCGAGGTCGTCAGGATCTTTACGTTTTCTGTGAAAATACGGTTAGCGAGATGTTTATACGCTCAAAAAGAACTGATCATAATTTATATTGCGATATAACGGGAAATTTTATTTATTTTTAAATAAATTTAATATTGTAAAAGCCGGACCTGTCGAGTAGCTGACAGTAGCAAAATTTTAAGAGTTATTATAAATATGTTTATAATAGTAGTGTGTGATAAAAAGTCTGTTTACCTGCTTTTACGGTCAACAGAAAATCAATACTTTTAAAGGGAGTATTGTCGTTTTATGTGCTTTATAAAGAATACGAGTTTAAATTGTATAAATGCAACTTTTATACCTCTACCTTTTATGAAAGTCAATTTTAAAGAAACTATATAATATTTACAGTACGTTATTAATTACGGTGGATTAATGTATTTCTAATTACTCTTAGTAATTAGCGGAAGTTTTAGTAAAACAGAATTGGTGGTGTTTACGAGTTATTAAACTCTTTGGAATTGAAAATGAATACTTTCGTTGTATTTTGGTACACGCTAAGGCGTGGCCGCTTAGTTTCCTTGCGCTTCTGTTCGACAGCTATAATTTGGTTAATAATAACATTAATAGTATTTAAACCTTCGGAACGATTTACTTTAAAGATTTTCAGGTACAGGATAAACTAAACGTTTTACAGGTACGGTAGACTGGAAGAATTTCTCCTTTAAGTCTGGGTTATCGCGATAAGCAATCAGGATGGGATAAGTTCAGGACCGTTATAAAATTTGTCTACCTAGTCTGTGGACGGCATAGGATCTTCAAATCTTCGGGAACTTTGTATTCAGCGCTGTTAAATAAACACGCTGACGGCATTTAACAATGACATTAAATCAGGAGGTTGTTTATCCTCTGGATATCTCACGATAAGTGAGCGGGTAGGAAAGCGTTTATTAGGTTTAGCGAGATTGAAATGTAATACTCACTGTTACGTACTGGGTTCGTAATTTACGAAACTGGGTGACTGAAATATGGTTTAATTGCAAGCGGTTGTTTTCAATATTCGGCTTCCGGCACGGTTTTATATTATTTTGCCTAGTGTAGGCGTGTTTGTGTGAGTCGGTGTACGGTGTGTAGGTGGAGTATCAATTATAAGAATCTGGGCAAATACCCGTTGCGCTGTTTAATTGATACCTCGAGGATTGGCAGAAATTAGGGGAGAATCTTTCTATCCAATAGAGTAAGTGAAAGACTAAACCGGGTGTTTTGCCCGACGTGAAGTCATCAACTGGTGTATGTTTAACTTAAGTGCAGATGACCGCAGATTGAGGCAGTAATAAATCCTGGTGTATAAGATAAGTTCAGGCTGGCGGTGTCGAGTTGTCTCGAGAGAATGCAGGTGAACGGAACGGAGCGAAGTAGAAAGATAAGCTGAATCGGATAATACAGATCGTCTGTAGCACGACTCGCGATTTTAGTTAGAATCCGCGGAGGGCGGACACAGCTTCTAATGCAGTGATTGGTGGATAGACTGGCGGGGACTCTGACGTAACAAAACTCTCAACGTTTGTGAAAATCACGTCGGAAGGGATATAAATTCATTATTTGATGATTTCTGTACATTTTAATTAAACAGGATAATTAGCAAATAATATTTACACAGTTCCAATTGGGACGACTTTATAATGGTAACGTTGCCGTTATTTTTGACAGCGTAATTAAGCCTTTAAATTCATACCTACTTCATTTCCGTGGTTGCATTTGGATTGCTATGTTCACTTTGACGGGCGTTAATCGGTTGTTCCCAGCCTTGAGATCGTGGCTTTAAGTTTGGTAATTGTAATTCTTGAGCTGTTAGTCCTGTGATCCAGGATCAATTAACACTCTTTATAACTGACGTTCTAGTATTGGATCTTTTACTCGCTCAATTTCAGCACTAACTGACCTCGGTTTTTTCTTTTGGTGTCATCTTTGGTGATGTACCTCGATGACTTATTACCTTATTTTGTGTCTCGAAGGCTGACCTATTGTTTTAAGTGATTCGTGCAGTAGAGTGCGATGCGGGTACTTGCAATAATTGTCGAATAACTCTTTGTGTTATAGTTGTGTTTCATGCACTTGAATCACAGTCCTTTTCGTCAATCACTTTATTTCGCGTTGCGCTTGTTAATTAATTTTACTTAATCGCCTCTTTGCCTGTTGGGTCTGGAAGGAACTTATTCTCGAATGTATTTTTCCTTGATGTTAATACATTTAGTAAGTAAAAATCAATAATTAAAAAGTAAAGGATAATTGCGGGTTTGAAGTTACATTTTGGTTTGTTTGTTTTGGAGTGACGTGCTTTAACGCCGTCTGCTCCCTCGCGCAGTGCATGCGTAAAGCATTACGAAAAAGGACAGGAGTAACTCTTGTGCACTATCTCTCTCGCCTCGCGGCTTTTGTATGGCAGAGACCGCCAATGCGCGTTCCAGTATAAGTACAGTTCAGTGATGGTACTATTCATTTCAATTAAATGTAGCAACTGTTAAATTAATTTTGACATGTAATCAGATTTGAGGTTAGTGAGAACCGTCTAATACCAGCATATTTTTGGGGTAATAATAAAATATCCCATTCTCTAGGCGGAAATTAAAAAAAATAGATTATGTGGTATGATTCATAACATACCTTTATGTTTTACTTGAGGCTCTGTCTTTTTTCGTATTCTCCAACAGCTTCTTTATTTATTGGCTTACTTTATTTTGCTATTGAGCGAATGCGTTTACTTTTTCCATCTTGGGCTGCACCTTCGCTTCTTCTTTTGAAGCTTCGATGTGGTAGTAACAATTGTGGGACACTGGTCTTTGTTATAGACGTTGCAGAGACGCCTGTAAGTCCGGTTCTGCTTAATCGATCTTCGCAAATTTACTCTTGTTGAAAATAACTCTTTTCCACCAAAGTAAGTGTTATATACTCAACGCAACTTAACAAGTAACATGTAGATTAGAGGGCGGTATTTTTTTTTAGAAATCCACCTTTCTTTGGAAAATATTAAATGGAAGCATGCAGTTTTAACAATGGATTATGAAAATAGACCAAATTAGCAACAAAATGGCGAAAACCGCATGACGATACCTTTTTTCTATCCTGAGATATCTTAAGAAACATGTAAACGGTGAACATTTTTTGTCAAACTTTAATTTTAGTCTTGTTAGAAGGGCCTTACATTGGTCTATCTGCAATAGTTAAAAATGTTGTCATACTAATGTTACCGTTCCGGCTAGAGCGCGTTATCTAGAAGGTAATATTTGTTAACTTTTCGTACGTCTTCTAAAAGAAGTGGAAATTCGTTTGTTAAAAAATCTAAACATCTTTCCCCATTAAGACTTTCATTTAAAAAATATGGTCCAATTATTTGTCTACCTAGAATGCCGCACCACACGTTTATAGACCAACGACCCTGATGTTGGACCTCCTGCATCCAGTGGGGATTTGTATCTGACCAATAGTGTATGTTATGGCGATTTACACTACCATCATACCGAAATGTTGCTTCATCTGACCACATAATATGTGAAAGTATTTCAGGATTTCTCCTATCATATTTAATAGCCAGTTACAATAATCCAGTCTGTTATTGAAATCTCCAGCATTTAAACCTTGGTGTAGGACTATGTGATATGGATGCAATCTAAAATAAAAATATCCCGTTATTAGGTAACAAGCGAAAACAGTCTTCAAGTGCTGTAACTCGTGTGGTGCTTTTACAAAAGTTTTTCGCCTGGCCTCTCATTATTTTATATTTTTATTATTTGATACCAATAATAGAATTTTGTAAGCAATTACACCACCAAGCTACACCAGCAATTTTTCTCTTAAAAACATGGCGTAAGTAATGCTAAAACAAAAATATACTCAATATTGTTAAGCCAAACGTTTCATTTTTGCATGCTCTCAACGCCTGCGATTCTACTTGGGCTCTTTACAAAGCAGAGTTGTCAAATTTTGACATTTCTATTTCAGTATGTCAACAGAATGTCTATCGAGAGGACTATGATATGGTAAGAAGGTGGAATTGGAATTAGAAACTAAAAAATAATATATTACTGCCACTGACAATATTCTGCATCAGCACGCTATTGTCTATTAAACAAAATGCTTCTTATTCGCAGAAAAAGTGTGGTGCAAATTGTGATGGAAAAACAGTACTCTTAAACTATTAAAAAATTCTGCGTTTCACGGTAATGCAAGAAGAGCAACTGAATTTGTTTTGTGCATGATAGTCTTAAAAATTCATTTGGGGCTATTAGGATAATGTGTTTGCGATCCTTAATGCTAAAATTTGTAGTATTGAGAACTTTGTAGAAACTTTAATTTATAAATTTCCGACAATGAAATTTACCTATGAGATAAAGGCAAATGACAGTCTCCCGTTTCTTGTACTCCAGTAACAAGAAATGGTAGTAGACTAGACTTACTTATCGTAAGAAAAATAGCACTAAAATATTCATAACCAATGGCTCCATTCACTGTAGGCAACATAAACTCACGGTTTTGGTTCATAGATTGCATAGTTTTCCTCTTTCAGTTCAAAAATATAATAAAGAATTGCGCACTATTAAAGAAATTGCTGCTTACAATGGGTTTTCAGGTGAAGTGGTTATGAACATAGTTAGGAAACAAACACATAGGATAAGGGTTAAGAATATAACTACATTAGGTAACGAATCCAAGTATGTAAAATTACCAAACTGTCCTGCTTATACAACAGGTCTCTCTAAAATGTGTTCCAAAATTAATTTGAAAACAATCACTACTTCCGATAATAATGTGCAAACTCTTTTAGGCAATCCAAAAGATCAACTAGATTAGCAGGATAGGTTCGCAATTTATAAAATTAATTGTAAAAACTGTGAACAAATATTTGTAGAGCAAACTAAGCGACCTATCAAAATTCGCTTTAAAGAACTTTTAGCTAATATCAAATACAAACGTTGATGTAGCCCTAAATGTGTTTAATAAAAATCATATAGTAGATAAGGAATCCTTCATCAAACATGTTAGAAACAACTACAAACTTGATTGCTATGAAAGTTTAGAGATCTCCAAAAACAAACAAATTCTAACAAATAATGACGATTAAGGACTTTTAGGTTAGTCAGAAGTCATTAAACTTTCACTTTCATTTTTACCAGATAAGCGATGAAGCGTTACTCGCTGATGGTATATATACATACATATATATATATATATATATATATATATATATATATATATATATATAGTAAATTATAAATTTCTTTAGTTCGTCCTAGTCGACCGCTGATGGTGATAGCGTAGCTATTGAAACGCGTTCGGTGTTTTTTAATTTCTGTATGGTATATTAAAAATGAATTATAATGCAAGAGTGTAAATAGTGGACCATTATTTTCGCTCATAACGAAATGGCTCAAGTTTGAAACAACAGTAGCAAAAGAGTTCTCAAATAAAAAAGCAATGTGAATAGGTCACCGAAGCACTAACAATAATAAATCGCACGTCATTGATCAGGTCATTCAGTCTCCGAAAAGAAGGCTTTAACTAACCGTTTCTAAAAATGATTATGATTCGGTTCCTCAAATTTATTGATGGTTATCCATATCGGATTCAAGTTGGATAACGACTAAATGACGCCTACAAACTTAAAAAATATCATATGGGCGAGTTTGGTACGTATAGTTTTAGAACGAAAGTTAGATTCAGCTTGATGGTTACATAAATGACAAAGTCGTTTCCCTGGATTCGAACGCCCAGGTCTGATTGTAGAGAAGGTACTCTACAACGCCCGAGTTACCATTTGATGTGCTGTTTCTGGATATAGCCTCATTTGATCTTTATTCTCGGTACTGCTTATTTTGGCGAATACCGCATTTATTGATTACCAGATTTGGTTTACAAAAGGAGTGACTCTATTTTGTGTGCATCGTATTAAAATCTTTATTTGTACATTACAAACGCCGAATTTTATAATTTAATTTTAATCTACACTAGCGAATTACATTTTTATAGTAAGATGTTACTGGTGGTGGAATCATCTTTTTTGTTAATGGAATTTGGCTCCCGAACCATATGGATTTTTTCTAAGTACAGTCGTTTCGATAGATTTTGTTCAGTAGCTATGATTGTCACACCCGTAAAATTAAATTCGTGTTTGCACTGGAAATAGTGAGCCGCTAACGCCGTTTTTTCTTTTTTGTTTTTGTTTGGGTCAAAACAATCTTGTGTATGAGTATATCCGTCTGGATAAATATTGTTTCGTCTGGCCTATGTAGATCCCCTCGCAGTCCTTGCATTCAATCTTATAAACACAATGGATTTAGAGTTAATATCCACTAATTTTTTCATGTCAGTATTTAGGATACGGAATGATGACTGTGAAAGACCATTTATGTAGGGCATACTGAAATATCTAACGTTTTCGGTATTTTTCTTTTATTGTACCAGATCGTTACTATTTTTACTGTTGTATAATATAGAGTGAATAAATTTGATGGGATAATCGTTAGATCTCAATAACACTATGATGCTACTAAAATTCTTCTGATGAAAATAAGGGTTGCTTAACCCAATTACTCTTTTTTTTAGTTCTGTGATGATATTGTACTTGTATTTCAGGCAGTGAAAGAATCCATATCGCTCGGGAGCCAAATACCATTAACAGAAAAGAAGATTCCACCACCAGTATATCGCTTACTATAAAAATGTAATTCGTTAGTGTAGATATATATATATATATATATATATATATATATATATATATACATATATACATATATACATATGCTTTATCGCGTCCTTCAATTATGTTTGTGTGCGTGTAATCATCGGTTATAGGACCAAGGCAGTCATTTAATAAAACGCAATCAACGCTGACGTTTCGTTTTATAAATTAAAACTTCTTCCAAGCTGTATTAATTAGAAAACAAGAAGTTACGGATATGTTTAAAAAATTTAGTACAGGAGCTTACCCAGGTAGATTAAATAAATTATTGAAACACTAATTATAAAATTATCAACAGCACATGACATATTACAATTGTATAAATGTTAATTGACACAGCCCCCTCAAAGTATCACAGTTGGCAATAAACACCTATAAAATTTTTGACTATTGAAATCTTTCAATTTATATTAGATTATCACTTACACAATTGGACCTACGTCTATATGGTTTACAAACTGAGCTGATTTTATATATATATATATATATATATATATATATATATATATATATATATATATATAGTATATATATATATATATATATATATATATATATATATATATATATATATATATATATATATATATATATATATATATATATTATCAACGAAAAATTGAACAAACTTAAATATCTCCGAAACTATTAGAGATAGGTATAGAACATACTTATGTTATTGAATTAATGTTTGTGATCACCGTGTATATTGAAATCCAATTTTCACAATAGATTAAAGTAAGCTCATGTATGAATAAATTCTATACCAAACATTATTTTTTTATCTTTAAAAATAACTGAGATACGCCTACTTGAATTATTACATAAAAGTGTCAGTTTTTAGTTAACTTTGCAAAGGCACTTTAACAAGCGATCGCTACTTTTTTCTCCGAACCGTTTTAGAAAAATTTCTTGATGACTTTAACTTAGCTGATCGTTAGAGAGTGTTTTTTCAGCAAGTCTCCACACAATACTCATGACGTTAATAATTTGATAAGTGGATTTTTTCATGATCGCATTATTGCTACCAGGGAACCAGTTCGTTGGCCTCCACGATCTCTAGACATTACACTAATGGATTTTTATTTCTGCGGAGTTTTAAAAAACGTACGGTTTTAAAGGCTACAAGAAGAGTTACTTAATTCTGCCCAAAAATTTATTGAGCAAGGAGGAGATGTATTCGAACATTTAATTTAAGCTTTTCTAATAATTTTAACAAAAAATAAATCAATTGATTCGTTTTGTTTTGTTTTTATTTTAAATTTTATGCCTGCCAAGATGATAAGTTCACATCTCCTTTATTTTTTGTTTTAGGTTGAAATTCGTAATAATTTTATGTTAAGAAAAGCGTTGGCAATGGATTAGGGTATAAATATACAGTTAAAAAAAAACTACACTTTTTTATATAACTCTGAAACGCGATGTTCAATCGTTTTTCTGTTTCCATCACGTTAATCAGCGGAAGGAATACTACTACTTGTCTTAATTAACCGACCACGTAGCTTCAATAAAAAAAAGTTAGCAATAGTGCACACTTGACTTTGATCACCGTGTATACCCAAAAGAAGCTCAGTATAACCCGTATAACCTTGAGCAAACGCTGTCTCTTACTCTATTGTTCGAGTGGCGGCGGTGGTGGGGGTAAATTGTTGTGAGGAGAGCTACGGTCGGTGCTTATTGAATAGTGAAACAAGCTGATAATGACGCTGCTTGAAACAGCAATAGAACAAATACAGCTATTGGTGGTGAAGATGTTGATTTGTTAATACTAGTTACTTTTTGAAACCTGGGAGGGTTCAACGATCAACGACACAATATATTTATCGGAAAGTTTACCTGTTTGTGCAAAATGTCACAATCATATCTTATTTTTTCGTGTAAAAGGGATAAAACAACATCATTTAAATTGTTTGAAAAACGCAATGATCTAATTGATTGCGTAGAAGTATTTGTTCTCCACAAGTCATCACAAACCGGATTCGATCCCTTCTTGCTATACAATGTGTCCCAAATTTGCTTCTCAATAAAGGGATCTCGGCTTCTGTTATACTTACGGCAAAGGTTAAATGGGGAAAGTTTTAGAGGAAGCTTAGAGCATTCGATATCCGGTTTCAGATTTATGATCGGTCAATTGGTTTTGAAAATATCGGCGAAAAACCGAAAATGGCGGATTTCGTTTTTCGCTAGTAAATCCGAAATAGTTAATTTCACAGCTGTCACAATGTGAGATTATTCGGACACTTTTTTAAGACGAATAAGATGGCGTGTATGACATGCCACAATCATCTTTTGTTATCCCACAATCTGCCTCAACTTTCATATTTCTTATTGCCGCCATATTGGATTTTTCGATTTTTTGAAGGAGCGCAATATTTCCAGTTTAGTGATGTCTCACAACTGCATAAAAGATTAGAGTTTCATCGAAATATCACACTTTCTAAAGTTAGGTCTTATTTATTATTAGTAGGCCATGATTTATTTGTCGCAAAATAACATTAATAAATAATGTATAAAATTCTTTGAATTTTCAATAAAACATGAAATTAAATAACGACCTCTCAACAAGACAGATGTTTTGGGACAAATTCCCAGCTATGAGTGTGTTAAAAATAAAGCCAGAAAAATCGTCACTAATTTAATTAATGCTTGAACCTTTGAACAACCTACAATAACATTACAATTACAATTAATTTACAGATTTGCAAAATGACGTCCATTTACATCGAGACATTTTTGACAATTGGTGACTGTTTTCTACAACCCTAGCAAGTGTATTTCCGTTAACACTATTTCTAAATGTATCCAAAACTCTCTGTCTCAGGATTTCTATGGTCGCAGGAGGATCAAACTCGTAGACCTCATTCTTTGTGTGACCCCAGAGGTAGAAATCCAAGGGCGAAAGGTCAGGGGATCTAGGAGGCCAAGATATTGGGCCATTTAATGCAATAATTCAAACCGCTCCCTTAAGAAGTTCCTGACTTGAATGGTGTTGTGTGCCGGACATCCATCCTGTTGAAACCAGGTTCTTCTGAACTCATCTTCGGTGAGAGTAGCTCGTAAAGCCGGCACAACCTGGTTTCGCAAAAGCTCTAGGTACCTCTGCCCGTTTAAGTTATAGTCAAACAAAAATGGTCCTACAAGTCGATTTCCTGCAATGATTAATAATTTATAATACATAGCCCAATTAAAATAGGTAAGTTAGATTAAATTACCAATAATCCCACACCAAACGTTACTTCCAAATCTGGTCTGTAGACGTCTCTCTGCCACTTCGTGAGGGTTTTCTACAGCCCAATGATAAATGTTGTGCTTATTAAAAACTCCACAATTCGTAAACCTACTCTCATCAGACCACAAGACATGATTAACAAAATCGGGATTTTCATTACACATTCTAGTATACCACTCGCAGAAGCGCATTCGTCTTGGAAAATCAGTTTCCTTAAGTCCTTGAACTATTGTGGGTTTGTATGGATAGTAGTTATTCTTTTTTAACACTCTTTGTACCGTTGATTTTGACACACGAATTTCCCGTTCTACCGTTCTTACCGATGCACTGGGGTTTTCGTTGACAGCTTGTAAAATGTTTCTGTCACGATTTTCATTATCAATATTGTATCCGCTTTTAGGTTGTTCGAAGGCCCCATAGTTAATTAAATTAATTACAATTTTTCTGAAGTGGGTTTTATGAGGCTGCCGTCGTTCGGGGTACATCTCCAAATACCTCGCTGAGGTAATGTCGGCGTTTCTGTTTGACTGCAAGTAAAGCGCTAACATACCAAACTTTTCTACATTTGAATAGGGAATACCAGCCATTTTTACAATTTGTGTGTCACGTTTATGATTTTAATGACAGAAAAGCGTACTACTTATGAACACACTACTTTGAATTATTTAACGTCAAAGTCAGAGCCACCTTATATGGCAAAAATGAAACCCAATTTTACTGACAAATAAATCATGCTCTACTAATAATAATAAATAAGACCTAACTTTAGAAAGTGTGATATTTCGATGAAACTCTAATCTTTTATGCACTTGTGAGACATAACTAAACTGGAAATATTGCGCTCTTTCCAAAAATCGAAAAATCCAATATGGCAGCCATAAGAAAAATGAAAGTTGAGGCAGATTGTGGGATAACAAAAGACGATTGTGCATGTCATACACGCCATCTTATTCGTCTTAAAAAATTGTCCGAATAATCTCACATTGTGACAGCTGCCAAATTAACCATTTCGGATTTACTGGCGAAAAACGAAATCCGGTTCTTCGCCGATATTTTCAAAACCAATTGACCGATCGTAAATCTGAAACCGGATATCGAATGCTCTAAGCTTCCTCTAAAACTTTCCCCACTTAACCTTTGCTGTAAGTATAACAGAAGCCGAGATCCCTTTATAGAGAAGTGAATTTGGGACACATGTATATGGAGCTTCAAAAAAAAAAAAAAGATTGATTGTATAGACAAGTATAGATATTTAAGTTTTGTAAAAAATACACGAAACAATAAAAGAGTATTCTTCAAACACATGCTTCTGCTTATCAACACTTACATCGAGTATACTACCAAATTCAAGTATTGCTAAGCAATCAACTGGACCCAGAAGACTGGAAGTGAAAATTAATAGGTAATATTTTAGAGCCAATTCAAACTTTACTCCTACCTGCTCCAGAAAAACTTGTTTACACCACTTTTAGCAATTAAAAAAAGGGTTGTAGAGCAAACTGTGGCTGTAAAAAATTCGGATTGTTTTGTTCACCAATTTGTCTTGCTCCAATGTTGTATCAAATGCAACAGATGGTGAATCTTATATCAATGAGACAATTGATGTATCGTTCTTAGAATAATTTACAAATATCCAGCAAGAAGAAGAAAAAGAAACCGAAGCAGATATTACTGCTGAAGTAGCATTTGAAAATTATTAGTCAGACTAAAATTTTCCAGAAATCAATAAGTCGTTCCACTTTGACCATTACCAACAGTACCATTTTTTAATTAATAGAATATTTTCTAATAAAACTAAATCATAATAAATCATGGAGTATTCCTACCATGAACCCACGTTAAAAAACCGACAAGCACACTAACTCAAGTTGGTGCGAAAATGTATGCAAATTATGTAGGATATGACTTCTTCAACTTTTGCAGTCGCGATATCTCAGGAATAGTGATTGGTAGGAAAAACCTATGTTTATGATAACACTTACCTAAAATGCAAAAAAAAAACGATTTTTTGATCTTTAATAAATTTTTTAGCATACGCAGGATTTTTGATATATTCTTGGTAATAGTGTACTTAAGACCTGTACCAATTGTCAGCTCTATGCAAGTTAATAGTAATTTGAAGTGTCTATTTTGACCGGATTAAATTTTTGATGTTCAGACAGTGACTATACGCAAGCATGAAGCTGCAATAGAGCTTGTTGGAATAAGTTATGCAAGAAGTGTTTGGCTGGAATAGTATTGAAAGTTAAGCAATATTAAACGATATTTGGTAAGAAGAATGTGAGAAGTGTGAAGAGTAAAGTTAAAATAATATAATGAATAATATACTTATTGATGTAATGATAATAAACATTTTGATTTTGCAATAAAATTAGCGGGCAGCTTAAGCATTTAAATAAGAAGAAGGTGAATTTAAACAAAGAATACAAAGTGTATTTTTGCGCTTCAGCCCGGAAACTCTAACTTTTTAATCCTCAAAATTATCCATTAAATAATTGTTTCTGGCCTAGGTAAAACGTAAGTAAAATTATTAGTTTGGCACTACTGATTTTTCATACATGAACATTTACAGCTGTCATACATATTAAACTCGTTTGACAAATTATGTGCCAACATAATTTAAAATGTGATCTCGTCATCAAAGAAATTTTCAAACATATTTTAATGAATTAATACCGTCTGCACAAAAAAAACTTGTTGCAGGCCTCGGCTAATGCCTTGTCATGTAATTCTGCTCACATTCGCAAAACTATCGTTCCTAGCCTAGTGATACAAATAGTTATTTGCATTGAGTTTAAAAAGTCGCAATGAAGGTTATGTTTTTTTATTTCTGAGCATTCGTCTTACTAATTTGGTAAAAAAATAAAAGTTTAATTCTTTGTGTATTGAAGTGAAGAAAAATACATTGCTAAATCAATTTTTTTACTTGACAGTTCGATGACCTATAAGGTATACAGGTACTCATATGCGTGTAATCACAACAATAAAAGAAAAATTAACAAGCACATGCACTCTTTTAAAAAGTGTTTTGTAGAAACTAAAATAACATTCTTAAAAGTAATTGGCGCCCATCATTTTTGCTATAAAGTAGTATTTGTCCTCAAGTAACCTGTTACATACACTGCAAGTGAACTTTGTATCCCACACTTATTTGATTATTACGATAGAAATAAACATACCTATTTAATTAATTAAACTTTCTTTAATTACTACTTTCATGATTCAAAAACACCTGTTGCGATTTTAAGTATGTACATATTAAATGTGCATCAAAAAAATAATGTAAATGTAATATTTGTATTTTTAAATTATTAGCATTTTGTTAGAATAACTGAAGATGAAAGAGAAAGTGAATTTGCGTAGGTATATAGTGAAAGTCAAAATAAAATAAATCATAGGTATTACAGATCAGTAGTGCGTGAGTAATACACAATCAATGGAATTGAAACAAAAATAATTATATTAAGTGTACTCAGTTTTTAATTTTCTGTAACCTAGACCTACATGTTAATACAATCAGTTTTTTTTTTGCAGGCAAACACACTTTACGTTGCTGTGGTAATGACAACTGTTTATCATGTTGCAAGCCTTCCGATTAATCAAGAAAGTAGGACACCGTCAGAGCGACGATCAAATCCTTACGACATAAACGGATTAACTGCTTTGAATAAAAATAATAAAGAAGAATTCCAACAATCTTTAAATTATATTGACAAAACTGTAAGACAGGTTGAATTACTCTTAAAATCAAATTCGTCCCTTCCTAGACTAACTAGAGGAGAAATTTTAGAAATTATTGAAAACATAACAAAAACTGATCTAGCTGTAACACAACAAAAGAAGACTAATGATAGAGAGCAGAAGGCTGTTATGTTGGTTATGCCGTTTACACCAAATCGAGATGACGATGGAAAAATTCAAGATTTGTATACAAAAGCGCCCGTTACACAAATTGTAGGGGATTCCAAACCAACCAGTCCAAAATCTGTGACAAGACCAACACTACAGTTAAAGCAAGAGGGGGGTTATCGAGGAGAAGTATTCGTAGAACCTTTCCCAAAAAATGCTTCTCTCCCTAGAGTTAAGTCCAGTCCAGGTGAGATCAATCAAACTAAACCGAATTTAATAACCAATTTCACCCCAAAGCTACCTTATTATACACAAAAACCACTAACCACAAACATACAAAAAGCTAATCACAGACAGGTTACTGCAGCGACGGTGAAACATATTTTAAACGAACTAACTACTGAAAGAACAAAATACAGGAGTGGAAGTACTACCCAAAAACCGTTTTTGCCTACCGTCATAACAACAACATCAAGTACCGAACCTAACAATTTAATTAAAAAGAGACGACCACCACAACAATCACCGCTTTTACCCACCGTCATAACATCAAGTACCGAAACCTACAATTTAATTAAAAAGAGGCGACCACCACAACCACCCCGCCATCCTAATCATAAATACCCAGATGAATCGCAATCCATTGCGCTAAAACATAACTCATTTGCATCACCATCGCTTAATTCAGCTCATTTCACAACTCAAAAACCGGTACGGTTTACACATCAAACGGTAGCAGAAGCGAAACCATCAAAACCACATCGTTTCACTACTTCAAAACCGTTACTATTGGATGTTAATTTACCTGACGAATTAAAATCAACGTTAGACGGTCTTGATATTGCAAATATTCCCATTAAATACAATTTCTTTAATTTGCCTAGTTCTGACGATAATGTTGACATTAATTATGGAAACGTTGATGCATTCGTCCCAGATAAACCTGTAGTACCGGATATATCTAACTTTGCTGATACTTTAACCCCTGAAATGAAAGAACTATTAATGAATTTTGGATTATTAGCAGATACGAATCCACCCTTACCTATTATTAAAGAAGAAGCGTTTATTAGAGCGGCAACAGCAGAAGTGCGCCCGGAGTCGTACCTCCAGTTCAAACCATTACCTGATATTAGTGGAGCAAGTGAAGAAATGGAGGAATTTTTAGGGCGGTTTGGACTTGGAAAAAATGCAAAAAGCAATAGAAGTGAAAGAAAGATTCAACACCCACAAGAAATACTATCTGATTCTTCTTATCTTAACTTTGACGTTATTCCAGATTCTTTAAGAGATGTAGCACAGAATTTGGGATTATTTAATAACGACGAAACAAAAACATTTTCACGGAAAAGTTTAACTTATCCTGCCGAATCAGGTAAAAAAGAAGATAACACGCATGTATTTAACCCAATGGAAACATCTTATGCAACACAAGAGGAACTCGATAAGTTGAACCAGTTGATGGAGATTATAAAAACATTGGAAAAGTTGAACGGAACTGCAAGTGAGGAAGATTTAAGTCAATTGAACATTGCTAATTTAAAAGAGTTAGTTGGAAGTCTCCAAAAAGGTGATCCTTTATCTTTAGATGAACACACATGGGCACCAAATCCTATAGATGAGGATCTTGGAGAAAGTAAAAATGATGTAAAGCGCCAAGAAAATTCAACTACAACTACAACTCAAGCCACTACTACAATTACTAGTGCACCAGAAACTGAAACTGTCAATATTAGGGACTTGGAGGGCTCTTTTGGAGGATCTGCAGGTAGTGAAGTTATAGTGACGGTACCACCACCAACTGAAGGTCCCAAAACTGGTTTTTATTATTTATTAGATTGGAATACATTTTTAGACATTGATGATCAAAAAGGAAAAAGAGTGAATTTGAGGTTTCAACCCAAAGCGGGAGATCCACAGCAGTTTATTGAAGTAGCTGTTCCTTAATTAAGACAAAGACACACGTTCACAACCTTTTTGTCTTGTAAATAGTTTTTTAATTAGACAAATTGTTTATAAATTTTAACAATTTATTGTAAGTGTATATAATTTTTATATTTATTTATAATTTTTTAAATAAAATTCGAGAAAGTGAAATTTATTTAAATAACTGCATATTTGATACTATGAAAATTGTTGATATTAGACATCTGTTGCATGATAATAACAAAATCAATTTTTCTAAACTAGTCTCTCTCCCTTTACACAAAAATGATGTACAATGCAATATGGTTAATAATTACTATTTTTAATTTATATTACTGTTACGAGAACCAAAATATATGGCACTCTTATCAGTTCGATTCCGGATACGCCAATCGTGAAGGTTATAAGAAAATTTTTAAAACATTTATTTTGAGACTTTTTATAGAACTCTTCATAACAAAAGTCAATAACGATAATGATCTTAGAATCGAAGAAAATATTTCCTACTGGAAAACTCTATCAGGAAACAAAAGAGTTTATGGCGTTGGAA
Source organism: Vesta saturnalis (assembly GCA_036346205.1). Lineage (NCBI taxonomy): Eukaryota > Metazoa > Arthropoda > Insecta > Coleoptera > Lampyridae > Vesta > Vesta saturnalis. Next base: position 5,459,581 of record JARFJB010001965.1, on the reverse strand, counting down.
TTTTAAATAAAGGCCTTATGATTTTAAACGTAGAATTATCTGCTGATAATAGGAATTTTGTAATAAATAAAAAAGTAACAGGTAAGATATTATTTTTTATTGTTAATATTTCACACGCACTCGTATGTAAATGTCAAGACATTTCTTTTAAGTAGTGCACATTCAAGTTTATTTCCGCTTTCCTTAATTGTTATGCAAGTTTTTATCACTTTTGTTTGATTGCGTGTTTAACCTCTTTCTTTTGTGTCGCTACTTTAACTGTTTAATAAGATAATTGATACAGTAATGGAAAGTTCATGTATTTTATTAAGATAGTTTGGTTATTTTATTCTCTAATAATGCACATAATAGTGTGTTAAGTTTTTTTATTTATTTACGTGCCTGTTCTTTTAACAATACTGTTCTCTTATTTTTTTTTTTTGCATATGGCGCAAAAGTGTGTGTGTGTGTGTGTGTGTGTTCTAAGGATAAACTCTTTTGCTTGTTTGCACTTTTCCCAATTTTTAATTTCGACCAGTATAAGGAGTGGTTTGTCAGAAAAATGCGAAAGTTAGTTTGCCGACCTATTTAGAAGCTTGAAGAAGTCTTGAGCAATAAATATATGCTTTTGAACGGTTCAATTTGATGGCTCAATGATGGTGTTTCACCCCTACTGTTTTTTTGTGGGATTTGGAATGGAACAAGTTGTAGGCATAAAAATACTTACAAAATGAGCCACACTGGTTAACAATCCAATAATTAGTTTACTTGCAAATTGCGAAAAACCGTAAAAAACTGTATTTTTAAATTATTTATAATTAATACACAACTAATCTGATAATCCGTGATGTAGCTCTTTTAAAGTACAAGATATCAAACGCTTGATGTACGTTTAAGATTGTCCGTTGTCGTGGGAGTAGTACGACATTGACTAACGAGGGCTTATTTTATTCAGACCTCTCGTTTATGGACATTGGTTTTCGCAACAGAAGTATGAAAAATGAACTGCAAAAAAAAAACTTTAATTTCAATTCAAAATTATCAACAATATAGGTGATGTCCCATCAAAAAGGTAGGATTAAAAAAAATTAAAAATGTATATGAAAATATAAACTTTGACCATTGTTTACACATATTTAAAATACTTAGCTTTTTGGGTTTTTTAATGGTTATTTTAGTTTTTTACGTTTATACAAATCTAAACGTTTCGATAACACTTAACAGTTATCGTCCCCAATAGTAATAAAATCTTTTATCTTCAAGAGACTAATTAACTTGTTATTATTACTGTCAACTTCGATAGTTTATGTTGTCTTTTGTTTGTGTATTTCAAATCACATACTCCTTGCGCCATTATTCATTTCAACCTAATAATGAGACTGAAACAAATTTTTGAAATATGAAAATTGAAAACGCAAACATATGCCTACTATAAATATAACAATTTGATAAACGTATAAAGTCAACTATGGAATGAAACGTTAGTAAAGAATGACTGGACCTTCAGCCCGTTAAGGACTGCTATGAGAACTTTCACAACAGAATTTTTTTATGGGCTGTCCTATATATAGGACACTTGGCTAAAGTGTGACGAATAACCTTTACTTTGTATGATATGGTTCATCACATTTAGCGCAATACGTTAGAGGTTTCTTTCTACAAAGTGCTAGCTGACATCTTCGTTGGTTGATCCTTTTTCTGATCCAGTGTTCTTTACCATTGTACCGAACATCTGGAACTACGCGATGTGTTTTGTGTTATCAGTATAACTCAATTTCAAATAAGTTGTGGCAACAGCTCTCCGAAACTCTAAGCAAGAAAGTGAGTTTGAACCATGCATCCTTCTGTATAAAATCCAGACATTTACTATGGCATATCGATAATCCTCGTAATAATAGGTCAGTACCAATTTTTTCCTCTGACTTTTATCCCATATTTGCTAATGTAGCAATCATACTTGTCAACACCACCCATGTAACGATTATATGCTCTAAAATAATGAGGTTGTCGGATAGGAACCTTCTTTTTACTTTCTGTGCGCCACCTCATGACATTATTTAATAGCTCGTGTATCAAAATTAGTGCCCAAAATAATACTGTTGTTGTCCTTCCATTTCATTACAAGCGCTTTAACAATTTTCATCAAATTGATAGTCAAGAGTTACTCGAGGTTCTTTGTCTAATAATTTAGTGTTTATAAGTGGACATTGATCTGTTCTATTTTCTCGCATTGTCCCTAAAAGGTAAAATAATAATTGTAAAAATCAAACATATAAGTATATCTAGTAACAAACCTGTAGCTCTAAATCCCAGAGTTTGTCTAAGATAAACCAGTAAATCTCTATCAGTAAAAAAATTGTCAAAAAATGTGACATGATCTTTGGGATTCTCCACAATTGCAAGGAGGTTTCTAACAACCCTGGACCTCAAAGTTTCAGTAGTTCCTGATGTAACTTCTTTGCCAGTGCACAGTGAAAAGTTATAACAATATACTAGAGTCACACAATGTCCATAATTTATACCCAAATCTAATTGGTTTTGATTTTATAAAATGTTTCAAATTATTTCTGCCATAGTATTTAACGATCATTTCATCAACGTTTGGATGCTCCGAAAATGCACCAAATTGCCGAAATTTTGAAATTATTTTTTCGATTAATGGTCGAATCTTGAAACATCTGTAATAAATTATATAATTAGAAAAATAGATAAAAAATAATAGGAATGAAGCTACCTATCATTCCTGCTCATTCATTGTTGGATATATGAAATAAAGTTTCGTATAAGCATTCCTCGAAGATACATCTTTTACCAAACTTATACCTGCATCGTCATCCACACTCCAATATAGTTTCTCATTTGATAGAACATGGTACCCGGAAAAAATTAGGAATCTAATAAAAATCTTGAGTTCATCGATTTCTACAGAATATTGTAGATTTCCTTTGCCATGTGCATAACGTACTGTTTCTGTCTGAATAAATTCATACATTTTTTCAAATAATTCAGTGGGTGATAAACTGTGTAATTCCTCATCAATTTTCTTACATTTCTTTACAACATTGCCAGATTCGATGTCATCAGAAAATTTAGGAGGATTTTTCCCACTTAGGCTCCAAATCAATAAGTCTTGTCTTTTTTGACATGGTTTTCTTCTTTTTGACTACAGTTTTCTGCGCTTGTGTACAGTTTTCTTTACTTTACGACTAGATTCTATATTTTGTCGAACAATTGGCTTAGATGGTCCAGCAATCTGTTTATCCGCTTTTATAGTACTATTTCTCCGCTGCTATCATCCGTTTCTTCAACATCAGTACCTCTAAATCGTACTTCCAATGCTCCTGGGACATCCTTTACACCAGCCTCTCCTAAATATTCGTCATCAGCTTCATCGTTATCCGTTAAAACATCGGGTTCAGGAGGTAAAAACTACTACATTAACCATATCAGCACTTTCCATTTTTTTCCAAAATAAACTAAACAAAACGCACAATTTTTTGTTTGTTTGTTGATTTGTACTTTATCTAATGCATACAGCAATCATTGTTAGTACAGTCTTTATACTATATAATCAATTAATATTTTATTTTATTGTTGTTTTTCTGTTAACTATTAGTAGCAGGTTCCATCGTATACAAAAAATGAAGTTTTTTAATTTATTGTACTTTTCTCAAATTTAATTAAAATAGATTTTTAAAAATATGTACCAACAAAATATTCCTGACTAAAAAAAGATGTACATATTAATTTAAAACGACATCTGCGTTAAGTCCACTCAAAACATACTTTTATATGTGTCCTCTATATATATATATATATATATATATATATATATATATATATATATATATATATATATATATATATGACACTGGGCTATAACGGGTTAATAAATTAAATATTGTTAAACTGCCTTGAAGATAACAAATTAGAACACCCTCTAACAGTCGAAGGTTAATAGTGAAAAATGTCGTAATGCAATTTAGTTAAATTATGATGTATGTGTAAAGTTCCGAAAAACTATAATTTGAAATTGATAAAAGCATTCACAAATAGAAACTTGACATCGATTAAAAATCCAGTCAAATAGAAAGCTTTGTTAATAAATGTAAGTGTTATTTTACAGTGAAAACACAATGTAGTACGTTTTGTACAATTTTTAATTTTCATTTCAACCACATATGTTAAATTATAGTGCAGTAGTAATTTAAAATATAATTGGTAAAGCATTTACTTCAAGGTCTAGGAAAAAACAGCAAAATCCTAGACATACCAGAAGCTAAATTAAAATTAAGACGTACCATTGTCCCTTTGTTTAATTATAAGACGCCGAAACCTATTTTAACGGAGGCCTTCTTCCGGTATATTGAAGTTATTAGGATGTTTATATATCTCAATATCTTCACGTTGTAAACAGACATAGTAATGAGTTTCTCTTGACAATATTTCCATATTATTAAACTAAATGTCATTATTTAAAACATGCTCAACTGCCGCAGATTTCCTGCCACGATTAATTAGGATTTTTTGAATTCTATCTGTAACATTAGTTATAAAAGGAAGAAAAGCAGTACCAACATTAAACATTGGGTTTTCTTTATGATTATGTCTAGCAGGTATAATAACATTATTAATATCTTTAAGTGCATATCCATTAGTTTGTATAGATTTTGTTAAATATATATACTCATCTTTCAAAAATTCAGGCTCACTAATTCGTTTTGCACGATCCATTAAATATTTAATTATACCAATTTTTTACGTGGATGGTGGTTTGATAATTTATGAAGGTATCTATCAGCGAGTGGTGAGTGGGTGGGTGGTGGGTGAGTGAGCGAGCGAGTGAGTTAGTCTGTGTCTGTGTCTGTGTCTGTGTCAGTGTCAGTGTCTGTGTCTGTGTCTGTGTCTGTTTCTGTTTCTGCGTCTGCGTCTGCATCTGAGTGCCTGTGTGCCTGCGTGCCTGCGCGTGTCTGTGCGTGTCTGCGCGAGCGTGCGCGTGTCTGCGCGCGTTAGCGCGGGTCTTGGTGCGTCGGCGCGGATCTGCGCGTGTCTGAACGTGTCTGCGCGGGTGTGCGCGTGTCTGCGCGTGTCTGTGCGTGTTTGTGCGAGTCTGCACGTGTCTGCCTGTGTATGCGCGTATCCGTGCGTGTACGCACGTGTGCGCGCGTGCTGCCTGCGCGTGTCTGCGCTTGCGCGCGTGCGTGTGGGCGCATGTACGTGTGCGCGCTTGCGTGGCTTCGCGTGTGCGCGTGTGCGCGTGTGTGCGCATGTACGCTTTTGCGCGTGTACACATGCGCGAGTGTGTGTGTGCGAGACTGCGCGTGTGCGTGTGTGCGTCTGTGCATGTGTGCGTATGTGCGTGTGTGCGTGTGTGCGTGCGTGCATGTGTGCGTGTGTGTGTGTTTGCGTGTGCGCGTGTGTGCGTGTGCGCGTGTGTGAGTATGTGTGTGTGTGCGTGTGTGCGTGTGTGTGTGCGTGTGTGCGTGTGTGCGTCTGTGCGTGTGTGCGTGTGTGCGTGTGTGCGTGTGCGCTTGTGTGCGTGTGCGCGCGTGGGCGTGTGCGCGTGTGCCCGTGTGCGTGTGTGCGTGTGTGTGAGTATGTGTGTGTGTGCGTGTGTGCGTGTGTGTGTGCGTGTGTGCGTGTGTGCGTGTGTGTGAATCTGTGCGTCTGTGCGTGTGTGCGTGTGTGCGTGTGTGCGTGTGGCGTGTGTGCGTGTGCGTGTCGCGTGGGCGTGTGCGCGTGTGCCCGTGTGCGTGTGTGTAGTGTGTGTGTGTGTGTGCGTGCGTGCGTGTGTGTGTGCGTGTGTGCGTGTGTGTGAATCTGTGCGTCTGTGCGTGTGTGCGTGTGCGCTTGTGTGCGTGTGCGCGCGTGGGCGTGTGCGCGTGTGCCGTGTGCGTGTGTGTGAGTATGTGTGTGTGCGTGTGTGCGTGTGTGTGCGTGTGTGTGAATCTGTGCGTCTGTGCGTGTGTGTGCGTGTGTGCGTGTGTGTGTGCGTGTGTGCGTGTGTGCGCCAGTGCATGTGTGCGTATGTACGTGTGTGCGTGTGTGCGTGCGTGCATGTGTGCGTGTGTGCGTGCGCGCGTGTGCGCGTGTGTGCGTGTGTGAGTATGTGTGTGTGCGTGCGTGTGTGCGTGTGTGTGTGCGTGTGTGCGTGTGTGTGCGTCTGTGCGTGTGTGCGTGTGCGCTTGTGTGCGTGTGAGCGCGTGGGCGTGTGCGCGTGTGCCCGTGTGCGCTTGTGCGCATGTGCGCGTTTGTGCGTGTGTGCATCTGTGTGTGAGTATGTGTGTGTGCGTGTGTGTGTGCGTGTGTGCATGTGTGCGTGTGTACGTGTGTGCGTGTGTGCGTGTGTGCGTGTGTGTGCGTGTGTGCATCTGTGCGTCTGTGCGTGTGTGTGTGTGTCTGCGTGTGTGTGCGTGCGTGCGTGTGTGCGTGTACGCGTGTGTGCGTGTGCGCGTGTGTGCGTGTGTGCGTATGTGCATGTGTGAGTATGTGTGTGTGCGTGTGTGCGTGTGTGCGTGTGTGTGGGTCTGTGCGTCTGTGCGTGTGTGCGTGTGTGGGTGTGTGTGCGTGTGTGCGTATGTGCGTTTGCGTGTGTATGTGTGCGCGTGTGCGCGTGTGCGCGTGTGCGCGTGTGTGCGTGTGCGTGTGTGCGTGTGCGTGTGTGAGTGTGTGCGTGTGTGTGCGTGTGCGCGTACGTGTGCGTGTGCGCGCGCGTGTGTGTGTAAACGTATATTGTCCTATTTCCTTTTACATATTAATTATGCATACTTAAAACTATTTTATATACAGGAAAATTTAAATAAATATGTTACTTCTGTACTTATTAAACACGTTATCCCTAACGGTATCGGGATTGGATGGTCTCGTTCTTCTTGCGGGCCCTGTAACTTCTGTGGTATTCCCCCTTACTCGGTCCTCTGGATTTTCTGGGAAAATATAGTTAATTACGGTGGTTATACTTGAAAATGCCTCGTTTACGTCCTATTTTAATTTTAGTTAAAATAAACTATCAAAAGAAATAAATAAATATTTCGAAGCCGTCCCTGTTCTTTTACAGTGACTATCGGAAGCAGGAAATATTGGTAGGCCGTTGTTGAATACTGGACAATAGGTATAGGGGGATAAGATAGCGCAAGTCGTTCCGTATACTTCGAAGGCCTTTTAAAATAATCAATATTTTAGAGGGACTGGTTTATATGTGAACGAGAAATGCGCGTTTTAGTGTGCCTTTATAAAATAAAACCTTTTTACGGTTTGATTTTATATTGAAATGTAATTATTTAGGTACTAAATGAATATGTACCGGGTTCACGTATTCTAATTTAATTATTTACAATATAGCATTTATATTTCACTTTTTACTAAAAGTAAACGCTTTTACAGTCTTACTTCTATTTATATTGAAATGTATTTTAAAGTGGACTAATCCTATTACGTACATGAGATTAATAACTACGGTGTTGAATCTATTCTAATTATTCTAATTGTTTAAAACGGACTAAACGTATCTGTTGGATTTAATCTAATTATTCTAATGGTCAAATCTTATGTACTGGATCTCTCCCGAAGGGTGAGCGGTTAGGACGGCGGTGATATACGTATTCTAATTAAAGTGTATTACTCACGTGCTTACACGACGTGCGGGGTTTCTTTTAATGAACTAGGTGAGTGAATCTGATCTACCTACGGGTGTTTGATTGCAGTCAATCTGCTGCCTCCTGCACTTATTGGTTTTGCCTAGTGTAGGGGTATATGTGTGAGTGTGTACTAGGTGTAGGTGGAATATCATTTACAAGATTCTGGGCTTATACCCGTTGCGCTGTGAAAGTGATTTCCCTGGGGTTGACAGAATTTAGCCGAGCGTACAGCCCGGCGTGACATTGGTTCGGCACGTACAAGGTCGGCAAGTCGGTGGCACGGAGCGGCGTACAAGTACAAGTAGTAAAGTAGTCGGCGTGTACACGAGAAAGTAGAAGTCGGCGGAACGGATCGGCGCACAAGTAGCTGAGAGCGGAACGGATAGACACTCAAGCAAATAGCAGAAGTCGGAGGAACGGATCGGCGTACAAGTAGGGGGACGAAGTTATAAAATTCATTATTTGCTAAAATCTATAAATATTAATAACTAATTAAAGCAGGACAATTAGCAAATAATTAATAGCAACAGGAAAATGTGGCAAAGGACGCTGGTTCTTTACAATTCCACATAAAATAAGTCGTAATAAGGCAATATTGAAAAAGAATTGTGATATTCTTTAGAAAATTAAGATTAATCTATTAAATCGTTTCTTTTAGAGGGACTTTTGCAAAAAGTGAAACAACATCAAAACTGACCATTATATCACCTTCTTCAATTTTGAAATTATGTATTTTTTCAATGAAGCCGGCAGAATTTTTAATATAATGTGGTATTTTACCTAATTTACCTATATGATGTAGAAATGTAAGACATTTTGTAAGATTGTAGGAGAACCAGTTGGACTAACAATAAACCTTAAAGGAACATTAGGTTTACGGATATTTGGTAGACCATATAGTTTTGGGTTAAGAGGTCCAGAGCTAGTTTCTTTTTTATTTCTTCTGAAATGCTCTTTTTTGTAGGATCTTTTGATAGTTAACGATAAGTCTGTGGTTCCAACAGTTGTTCTACTTTAATGTTATAGTAGTTCTTATTTAATATATCAGTTGCATTACATTTATCTGATTGTAATATTATATTTTCGTTACGTTTAAAATCAAATAAAGCACGGCGCTGACGAAAGGATAAGTTGCTCTTTGGAGGTTTTGATTTGCGTAATATGTTAACTGTTTTATATCTAGTTTCATTCGCAGTATCAAAAGGTAACGATTTGATATAATTCTTAATATTGGAAATTATATCTTCAAAAGGTATTATTCTTGGTGATATCGCAAAATTTCTGCACTTCAACAGCATCATCTAAAAAAATATGATGAGAAAGGTTTATAGCCGTTTTTTATTATGTCTTAATTTTAATTTTAGCTTTTGATATGCCTGGGTTTTTTTTCTGTTCTTTCCTAGATCTTGAAGTTATTATACGTTAAATTACCACAGCACTATAATTTAACACGTGTAGTTGAAGTTAAAATTAAAAAATGTATAATTTTTCACAACTTTACACTTACATCATGGTTTGATTAAACTTTGTTAACTTTGATCTTTGATTTATAACAAATAAAAATCTACTTAGCCTAGGAAGACAACTTAAACAAAGAGAAGTTTTAGCTTATATAAAAAAGGTAAGTTGCACCACAACCTAGCTCAACACATTACTTACGAAACTTACTGTAAATTGAAAGCTCTTTTTATGAGGTCGTAAGGGAGGCAGCGATAATATTCCATAGCTATAATCAGTTAAGATGGTCGTCAGGTGCCACTCATTTTAGGTTAAATACTTAAAATACAACAAAAATGAGAAAGTTGTACTTTAATACCACATGTAATCTTAATAAACAGCACAACACCTATATTTATTTGTATATTTAATAAAACAAAATAATATCTGCTGATTAATTTCAGCGTGAAAGCGAAGAAATCAGTACTTAAATTTTCGCAAAACTGTGCGATCGTAAAGTAATTCTTAAGCGATATCTAAACTAGACATAAAAGATAACCTATCTTTACGTAGAATTATTTCAAAATTAAAGTTGATTGAAACTGTGTAACTTCAATGTAATAACAAAGTTTAGTTAGACTTATGTCAACAAAATATTACTGATGTAAGGTTATACACTCAAATGGTTTTTATTTAAGAAAACACTAACCGAAGTCAACTGTTTTATTTTCACTACAGCTACATTAAAACTACCGCAACAATATTAGGTAAGCTTTACTTCATTGTTTGTATATCAATTCATCTAATTTGTCCACTGAATTAAAACGTAATTTGGACTAAAAAGGATGTGTACTTATTTGTTATATACTCAAAATAAAGTTATTACATATTATATTGAAACGAATTGCTGCCGAGAATTTTATTTCTTGACAATACGATAAGGCAAAACATCAGATAAGGTAATTTCTAGCATTTTTAAATAATGTAAAGGTAAACGTACTGTAGGTTCGTTACAGGGCAAGTAGCACAGATATGTTGTGGCTATCAAAGGGGTCATAACTAACACCATACGTAACTAACAGCAGGAGTAACATTGCTTGTTTCCATATTTAATGACACAAAAATGGTATCTCCAATTCAAAGTTTTCTTCACGATAACAAATTGCACCATTCAAAGTACTATATCTATGCTTCCTTCAACATGAAATAAAACCATAAATCTTCAATTACAAATGGTGTTATATCTAATGGGGAGTTTTCCCATTAAGCATAATAAATTAATACAAAAATGTAATTAAAAGCAGTTGCAGAAGTCAACTTAAGATACGACGATGTGCGTTTCAAGGCAGGAGGAACAGAAGTGATCTGATATCAGCTTCGACTTGCGCATAAAATAAACATTGATGTGGCTACATACCCATTATAGACTACAAAAATATATACATTGGTATTCGTAATTATATATACCAAGGAGAAAATATCGTTATATTAATAGCAGGCTTCTGTTGCAATTTTCATATTTTAAAAACTTGTTTCATCTTAAATTTTTCTAAAAGATTTTATTACTACTGAGAACGATAATTGTAAGTGTTATCGAAACGTTTAGATTAGTATAAACATAAATACAAAAATACACCATTAAAAACCCAAAAAGGTAAGCATTTAAAAAAAATATATGTCCTACGATCCTAAGAAACGGAGATGTTTTTCTTTTAATTTTCACGACTTTGTAACTCACATAGAAAGTGAGAGAACAAGGGACTTGTTACTGCTATTAACAGTAGTCAGCACCACAGTCGGTTCTCGGCAACGAGGGCAGCTATTGAGCCGGGCAGTCCCCCACTCCTCCGTCGCTAGAAGAGGCCACCTGCACTTCTGCACTAGTTTTGGCATTGAAAATGTTAGATAAAGATAATCAAATAATTTTTTTCTTAAAATACAAGTATTCATCAACCCCGGATATCTATGTTACTAACAAGGTCGTAACATCTTTTTTTAGAGAAAAATCCTACTTTTTTGATTGAAAAGGTTCGGATGCGGTATCATCTACAGGGTGTCCCGTAAATATTGCAACAAACGGCGGGAGGTAAAAGTATACCTCTAAATATGAATGAATTCTGATAACCTTTTCGATTCGTATTGTACAGATGTTTCCAAAGTAATCTGAAATATTGTTGTCGATTCGTCATTCAATTTTAAGACGAAAAGTTCCTATAAAGATGTGTGATAAGTTTTGGCGTTAATGAGATATAGAGTGTTGACTCTGAATCTGAGATTTATTTCAACCATAATTTTTATGTAGTGACGTTACTGGTTTCCAAAACTAATACGAAAGAACATGTTTATGCTAAATGACTTTTGGAATTTTGACAATTATTGTGTCAAACCTAAAAACTATGGCAAAGACACAGAAATTTGTATCATTCTAATTTCGTTGTAGCACCAGTTCTACTTTCGTCTGCGTTCAGTTAATAACAATGTTACTAATGCTAATACCTTAGAGGCTAGACGTATATATGTCCAGCGTTATCCATCTTTTAAGACATTTACTAAACTGCATCTTCGTTTACAAGAAACTGGAACTTTTGCAAAATCAAGGAATATTATTGGGCGATCTAGAACTGCGAGAACTCCATAACTTGAAGATCAAGTTTTTTCAAATTATGACGCATATCTAGAAACGAGTACCAGAAAAATTACTCAAGAAGTAAATGTTAGTTACAAAACTGTTTGGAATATTCTAAAAGAAAATTTATTGTAGACATATCATGTTCAACGTGTTCAACATTTGCTACCTAATAATTATCCGCTACGTATGCAGTATTGCCAATGGATATTACGAAACATTGCAAACAATCACAATTTTGCTGCCACTGTTTTGTTTACAGATGAAGCCAACTTCTCAAGACATAGCATTAAGAATTTTCATAATAACCACAAGTGGGCTGATGCAAATCCACATGCCACAGTTGTAGCACGATTATAACAAACCTTTTCGATCAATGATTGCATTGGTATTATCGATGATTATTTAATAGGACCATTTTTTCTTCCTCAACGATTGACGGTGATACATATCTTCATTTTGTAGAAAATGAATTTCCAATTCTTTTGGAATTAGAAGGCGTGTGCGGTTCATGCATGACGGTGCTCTTCCAAATTTTGCAGTAATACTACGGGAGTTTTCAAATAACGTTTTTCCAGACCGTTGGATAGGACGAGGACGAGGATCCATGGCCTTCATGGTCACCTGAACACAATACTTTGGATTTTTATAATCTTCAAAATCGTATCATACGAGGCTGTAATGTTATTCGCAACACTCCTGGCTTTTTCGAGCGTATTCGGCAATCCATTAGACATCGAGCGGATGCTTGTATTTTAGCTGGAGGTGCACATTTTGAATATCTGCTCTGAAATGTACTACTTTTATGTTTATGTTTATTATAATGCTATTGTTTCTATTAAAATAATAAAAATATTGAGCACCCTGTACCTTGTTAACGACAAAACTTATCACACATGTTTATAGGAACTTTTCGTCTTAAAATTGAATGACGAATCGCTCACAACAGTACTTCAGATTACTTTGGAAACACTCTGTATAGGTTATACTGAGTGCTTTAAAAATTAGAATGATTTTTAAGTAATATTTTTGAAAATTTCAAATCCTTGTATCTGATTAGGACAGATATATTAATCCATGATAAGGCAATCTAAAATTTGCCAGTTTTGAGGAGACTGATAACAGGTTCTTATACTTTGTTAAAATGAGTATCTCGTATACTCGGCAGGTCAAAATGTAATGGTTACATTCTCAAATGGAACACGCTTTCCTCCTTTGATGTGGTTCTGTTGTTTCTATTTACCATTCGCTCAGTAGTGACAGGTATAGATGGCCACCTGGCCTGTAGGCTTAAAATGGTCCATTAATCTAAGCGGATCAGAAAATGTTATTTTGATTAATTTATTTTTTCAATTGCGTAATTAATTTGTTGTTATATATTTTACTGTCTGGAAAGCTTCGAAATGAAAAGACAAGTGTCCTAGAAAGGCTTAATTTAGTTTATGCGCTGTTTGCTTATTTGTTAATATTTTAAACATTGTCGAGTATTAAATAGTGTGCTTTGTTCTTTTAAATTTCTTGTATTGCCCTGAATATCATACGATACCGTTGATAATCTTACGGAACCAAGGCTAGTTTTGTTACATATATTGGCCTTTGCCCTATATGATACCAAATGGCCTATATAGTAGCCAGTCCGCCCCTGCATTCTGTATAAGGTACATTAGGGAAATTGACTCTTTTTCACTTCCTGCTGAGAGGAAGATGTAAAGCATTAAAAAAGTTTAAATGTTCAGTTTAAACTACTAGTTTACTTGAAAACTGTGTAGGTTAACAGGCGCTTCCGGTAGTCCTGCATGTCTCAAAAAATGACACCGATCTACGATTTTACCATAATAGTCGTATACCAAATTTCATCACTCCAGCTCAAACGTACTCACCAACACACGCACATACGTACGCATGCACACGCGCGTTCACGCCCACACGCGCTCACGTCTACACGCGCTCACACGCTCACGCTCACTCTCGCACGTGCACAAGCGCACAACGCACACGGGCACGCAGACCGAGATGTAGACACAGACGCACGGCATGTCGTGCGTCTGTGTCTAAATGGATTCAGGCATCCTCAAAACGTAAAGATCCGTCAAAATCTCGATGTCGGTTTTTTCATGATCGCAACACCTTCCCCATATGCATACTGTTAGTTTTAATATACATCCGGTGTTTTGCTTAGATCTTTAATTATAGAATTGTAATCACCCAAGACAGTAGAAAAATTGTATTTTTTAAATTAGTTTTTCTCCAAACGTCATAGAAATTTGATATTTTTATAAATGCACTTACAGTGACATTTATTAACCGCAATGCTGTTTCTTTTGGCAACAGCAGTAAAAGTACTCATTTCTTCAGGCGCATTAAAATAAGCGAATTATGTTACTGAATACACAAACTAGAAAGACGACATTGATTTACTGCTACTATGATTGCAAATATTATTGCACACCACTATAGTTATCTGTCATATGTGACAAATATTACAGTGTTATTTTGAAGTTTTGTGTTGGGCCCTTACATTAAAACAAATATATAGTTACACGTTTAAAACTTTACCACAAAGAAAAATTTTACACATAGCAAATAAATGCTTGTTTAGTCATAAATTAGACAATGTTTACTTTTACTCAATTTTTTCAAATGTATACAAAACGTTCAATTATTGCAAAAAGTATTATCCTGATTTCCAAAATTTTTTAGTCTGTATTTACTTCATTTGGTCTGTGGTAACACGATCTGCTTAGCCTTCGGCAGGTAATGGGTTCGATTCCCGTTCCCGTCTACCCTGTATGAGAAATTCTATAAAGTTTAAGATATAAGTAATAATTAATAAAATTAAAGCACAACAAATAAGTAATTTTGACTTGCTACGGATCCCAAAGCCTGTTCAATCTACTTAATAATGAATGTACACGATTTTATTGAATTGAACTGTACATTTTGCATAAATACATTGATTATTTAGGAATGTCAATCTCATTAAAAATCCAGAACTAGACTGTAGTAGCAGTACTAGTTGTCCTATCTCCAAAAAATTGTGTTTTGAGTTTATGGTCGAGTTGCAAACCTATGTATAGTCCCAAACTACATACATACGAAGAACATCCTTTAACGGTTAAGCTGCTATAAAGTAAAAATATTTGTCCTATGTGCAAACATACCACCATATCCTAACAAAGTTTGTCCTATAGCCCGAATGCTAATATAAAATGCCTTTTATACTTAGAGCTATTCATCTTTGTTTATGGTAAAGATCACTCTAAAGTATACTTTGCCACTAGTGATATTTTTCCAATGTGCAGGACTTAGGACAATTTAGTTTAGTATTACAAATGGAGTAGTATTTCGTATAACCTAACCTCAAAGTTATACTTGTATTTACTTGCAAAAACGTGACTTGTTTTCTAGTTGTGCGTGCAGTTTTTCAATTGTAAATTCTAGAAAAAGGTAATTTTTAGAGGTGAGTTTGATTATGTTGTATATGCATGTTCATTATAATATCCATGCTATAATTATTAACAATGAACGTTGCTAAAAATGTCGAGCAGAGGCAAACAACTCCAATCGCTTGCTTTAAACAAGGATTTGAGGTAAAATACACTCATGTAAAACAGCAAAGAAACAGAAAATATTTCAAACTATAGATGACGACCCTGATTATTCAAACAGAAGTATTAGCAACAGTTTCGTCAAAGAATAAATTGGATAGGGTTATATTGCCCAGTATGCCGCTTTCATTGAGTAATAATTATAATACCTTAGCTTGTGTGGTCACATAGATTTTAATCAGACATCAACTCAGGTATAAATCTGTCGAAAGTATGTCGCGCAACATTGTGGAAACGCAATTTAAATTTCTAACATGAAAGTTGAAAATATAAACAAACCGAACTTCAACGAAGAAAAGGGTTTGAATTGATCAAGGGAAACGAAGAAGTGTTTTCTTTAACATCTTAATTTTGAATTATGTCCCAGAAAAAACGCCGCCTAGTGGCAGTCGGATTAGTGAAGTGGTGTCCGAAATATCACCTTTTCAAGATGAAACAAAACAGTTCATGGTTGCTACTATTTTGAACGTCGTAAACTCAGCAGTAACTATATCTGAAAAGTATAGATTCACAAAGAAAGGCACACCAAGAAAAAGAAAAACCTTTGATGATACACCAACTGAGATGAAAAAAAGAAACTTGAAGAAAACATTAAAAGTCATAACTTACAACGTGAATGTAATTGCAAAAAACATTGTCCCAAAAAATATTTACTTTACGACAACAATTTTTGGGCATTGGAAAGCGAGACAGAGCAAAGGATTTTTGCACAAATTTATGTCAAAGGGTCAGAACAAAGCGGGATAAATCAGGAGGTTCAAGTCCATCAAGAAGGAAATATACAAATAAATATTACTGAAATAGTGAGAGGGGTGAGGAAATTGAGGTTTGCAAAACATTTCCTCGTTCAACTTTGGGTTGTGAGAAAGAGAACGATAAACTACTTAAAAATGTCCGCAATACAAATCCTAAATTAGTAACTCCCTTAAAGGATTAAATGTCCAAAAAACGAGAACTAACGAAAAAGATAGATAGAAAAGATATAATTGACCATATTATGTCTTTTCACTCAAGTGTTTCGCACTATCGCAGAGACCATGCACCTAAAAGGATATATTTGCCCAGTGACATTTCTATTACACTAATGTATAAGTGGTTTAAAGAGGCTCATCCCACGGTTGATTTTTGTTATGAGTTATATCGAAAGGAAGTTGCAAACCTCAATATTTCATTCACTAAACTTGGCCATAAAGAATGTTGGAACTGCGAAAAGTTCAATTTGCATAAAAAAGAACTTGGTCATGATGCTAACGATAACACTTTTGACTGTGAATTATGCAGTAAATGGAGAAAACGTAAATCTAAATATGAATCCACATGACTAGAATACAGGGGAGATGCTGAGAAGGCCGAAAACTTAATGGACTCCGATTGCTTGATTTTTTCCGTAGATATCCAAAAGGTAAGTCAATAAAAGTGTCGGTCATGCTTCCCCGTCTGGAAATGTTTAAGGAAATTATTTTCACGCAAAGAATCATAGCTTTAATGAAAATTTCGTTGGCTTTGGGAAACAGAACTTATCCTGATGCGATGATTTAGCATGAAGTAGTAAGAAGTCGCAGTAAAGAAGATATCATATTAACATTGTATGCCTTTTTCTTTCTAACAGTGATAAGAAGGAAATAACAATTTAGTTGGGAAATTGTTCCTCGCAAAACAAAAACTGGCCATTGATAAGTTTATATATATATATATATATATATATATATATATATATATATATATATATATATATATATATATATTGTCAAATCAGAAAAAGTGACGCTGGAACGTTTAATTATTAATTACTTTGAGCCAGAGCATACATTTATGTCAGCTGATGCTTTTCACCACCAAGCCAAGTTGTCACTAAAGAGAAAGAAGAAGGTTTTTGATTTTGAAGATTTTCCGTCAGCTGTCAAAAATGCAAACTCTGGCCGAGTTAATATTATTAACATGTGATTAAATCAGTTTTACACGTTTACTGACTATACATCTAAGTATAAGTTGCAGAAACTTACTTTAAGGCTTTATTTAAAAGATATCATTGCTACTTTGTTTCAATATAAAAAAGAGTTTTCTGATATTTTTTGTAGGGTTGGCAACATTTTCAATCAAAAGTATGCACGTGGTTCATTGATTAAACCCACTGTCACGATCGAATATCGGGAAATTACTTCCGAAAGAAAAGAAAATTTAATTTCTAACTTGAAATCACATATATTGCCAAACCGCCTTAAGTTTTAGAAAGAATTGCCTGTAAATGATAATATCAGTCACGAAAATAATGATGATGAATAAAAAGTGTAAATATTTATGCATTTTTATTTATAGCTCTTAAAAGTCATATTAAACTATTCTTTTCCACTTTGGCCAACAGTCGTTATTTCAATTTTTGTGTCATTTGCTAAGCATCAATGTTTGAACTACCGTCACAGTCACAATATTATTTAGACTCACCTAAAATGACAATAATAATATCGGCTGAAATATAAAATCTCAGTAAATAAAAGAGAGAGACATTTTTGTAAACGCGTAAATATAGGACGACTAGGGTTTGGACGGCAGTATACTGAAACATAACTTGCAGAAGGCCAACTATTATTCATTAAGATGCAAATCTATCCTGAAAATTAGGCCAACTTACAATGGGATTCACGGGGAGCACTTCACCCCTAAATAATTAAAAAAATCCTAGAAAACAAACCAAACGTTGGAGAACATTTTCGTTTGAACAAAAATATTTCCTTAAGATGCAAATCTACCATGAAAATTAAACCGATTTACAATGGGTACAATTCACCCTTAAAGAAATGAAAAATTCTACAAAGCAAATTAAAAGTTGGAGCACATTTTGGTTTGCACAAAAATAACCTCATTAAGATGCAAATCTACCCTGAGAATTAAATCGACTTACAGTGGAGTTCACGGGGTGCTCTTCACCCCTAAATAATTCAAAAAATACTAGAAAACAATAAGCGTTGGAGCACATTTTGGTTTGCACAAAAATATCTTGATTAAGATTCAAATCTACTCAAGGGCGTCCGTGGGTGCGTTTCCTCTTTATGATTTTACTTTCAATGGCAGAATTTTTTGCCGGAAAGGATTCATGAATGTACCCCTAACACTAGCATTAAAATACTTGGCGCTCAGTTCTATCGCCATATATGTTACCCAAAAATCCAACTCACTGATTTCATTAAGTAAACTAAAATTGCGCTTGCCAATAGATCTTGCTTTGTTTGTCATTTATAGAACACGGATTTACACGATTTGATGCCATTTAAAAAAAATGTGCGTAGCTCAAATGAATGGATTTTCATTTTTTAATTCGGAATTGAGGTATATTGCACGCATTTATTTATATATTCCAACAATGTGATGTTATTGAACGCTTTGGAAAGGGCCTAAAGGTTTGCAAAACTAAAGTCGGTAAAATAATTTGAACAATGGCCATTTACAACCTGCTATGCAAAAAATGTAAAATCTTTTCAAAGTTTAAATATCGTGTTCGAGTCAGGCGTTGCCGGCAACACACTAAAAACTAGTATTATTCTTTGTGATTAACATTCATTTAGCACAGCTGTGTAATAAAATGTTCTCTTTTTTGAACTTTCTTCTAGTGGGTTTATTATTCCTCCAGTTGCATCAAAGAAATATAAGGTACGTTTCTACAGAGCGAAGTTTTGCTAAAATTTCCAATTGCTCCATATTGTATAGTTTCACATTAAAGGTGAAAGGCACCTTTTCTAATTTACTGAGGGCATCTGCCTTGAAGCTTTACAATATCTGCCCTTACATCTCTACCGGATCTTTAATAGACAGAGATTATGCGCGTATCTTCCTTTTATTGTAACCGTTTTATAGTTTGTACCTTTTTAATTAGAATGCTTTGTTCAACACCACCTACATATTTCGTAAAAAATTGCATAATATATGAAATGTTTCATATTTTATTCATATTTCGATTTTATTTTGCATTAAATCAAGAATTCTTTAAAATGTAATTTTGTTTTTACATTCAATGTTACAGTTTACTTAAAAAAAAAGAGGTAAAGCAACAATGAATTCATGATTCAGTATTCGAAACCCGTTAACAGGTAAAATTTATATTGTATAATTTGCAACTGAGTTGGTTTTGCATAAATAAACCAGGCTTAAAGGAATGCTATTGTTTCACGAGTCAGCATGCACCGATCTCGTTTGTCTTTGTAAATATACCTTAACATAAATTAGAGAATCCGCCGTTCAAATTTTTTAATCGACATATGCCAAACGAATCCACTCTAAGAAAGAATACATACCGACAACATATGGAGAAACTGTAGAAAATATTCGGGCTGATAATGGCTGAGGATTCGTTGGTCTGGCTTCGAATCCCGGTTCAGGCGTGGAGGTTTTGTTATGTGTCTAGTGGATAAAGTGGTAGAGTAGGTTTTGGATAAACCTCGCCCACTATATGTCATGTGAATTTGAACGCACACTATATAGTTATTTTACAAATACTACTACTACTACTACTACTACTGCTGCTGCTGTTACTGTTTGCTGTAGCTCAGTCAATCATTCTTTGTGGTGTGGAAATATGGGGAAGGGCTATAAAAAGGAAAATATATAGGAACATCCTGCTTAGTGTTTAAAGAAAAGCCCCAATTCGTATTGTGAGTGCCTACAGAATGGTCGCAACAAATGGCACTTCTAGTCATTGCTAGAACCCATCCAATACATCTTCTTGTAGAAGGGAGGCGTGCTATACGAGAGGGCACTGAAAAGAAATCCGCAGGCGAAATGACACTACGGAAATGGCAGGAGGAATGGCAAAGTAGTACAGATCGTGGTCTATGGACAGAGAGCGATCTGTGTCCTTACTGCCAAAGCATAGATACGGTCGAACACACATTTTTCAAATGCAGCAGATGGGACGAGAACAGAACAACACAAGATATTACTGGAGAATTAACACCACAGAACATAAGTGGAAAGATGTTAGAGGCGGAGGAAAACTGGGAAATAATCTGTAAGCTAGCCAAGATAATCATAGAAATCAAGGAAAAAGACGTCAGAAGGACGGAAAAAGACTAGAGGGTCGAACATCAATATCTAGCTTCTCCCTAAATAATGCCAACAGCAGTTTCAGGGGAAGACACGTAAAGATCGGGGGTGTTTTTAGTGGGTAACTCCCACACTACCCTGCGCTATTGACCCTAGTGTAAGGTCTCCTTAACAGTACTACCACTGTTTTAATTATAGGGCAAACATTTCCATGTTATTGCGTCATTTGTGGCATCAGTAACAAGCTTGTTTACCTGGCACGAATAAATCAGGTAGTGCGCCCACTTCGAAATTCTTATTTCCATAAAATGCGCGCAACTCGGAATCTTTCCAACCGGAAACTCAGGCACTACGCGCAATTCTCCCCAATTTTCCATGGGTTAGATAATTGGAAAACAGAAATTTCAAAGTTGACTATAAATTGTTTTCCTGTAAATTGTTATAATAGGGTTTTAAAAGTAAAAGGTATTTGTTGACAAGAAAAGTTCACATCTAAATTGGCGAATTATGAGATCACCTTCATAAGTTGTTTGGTTGATCATGTTTCCGCTGATGTCATTTGGGAAGTGCGCCTTATAGATTGCGTCGTGTTTCTGTCAAGATACAATATATCAGTCCGTTTGGAGTTAAAAAATTATCGTTACTGTTGACGTAGTACTTCTCTGCACTACAGTTTGCACTTAAGTGAACGTTAAGGGCGCATGTCCTTAACGCGATAACGTCGGGGGATTGTGTTTTTTTAAGTGCGCCCTGTTAGTGAATTAATTAACGTAATTTTGCGGATTGACATTATCGAGCAAAAACTGTTGTGGAGGCACCCCCATTCCTCACGTGTAATAGCGAACAGCCCTAACAGTCGGAGGTCTATGCACATAAATCCCTCGATAATTCTTCTATATTTACACAACTAGTTCAACAAGCAATCAATGCGGTGATTGTTATGAAAAATTAGCCTACGTTAGGGAAAATTTTGGTAAACTAGCGGAAATTATAAAAAAAATAGAAAGTAGTGGTATATCTTTAATGCGAAACATTCAAGTGGTAGAAGATTTTTGAAAAGAACTGTTTTTGGTTTCTCACCCTCTAAATGTACAGTGGTGAACAAATTAAAAGTTTTTGAAAAAATAATCTAGGATACACACTCATAAGTTTTCTTAAAGGGTGATTTTTCATAATTTTGAGTTATTCCTGCATATTTTATGATATATTTCAACGAATTTTTTTTCATATAATTCCGATCTTTAGTTATAATCTATTGAGGGAGTGTATACGTACCCTCTATGTTTATGCAAAATAATTATGAATACCATACTATATGTATATAGCGTATATTTTTAAAACATTTTTTAACTTCATACATTTTTTTATAGTCAGGAAGCACGTCAAATGTACCGGGTGGCTAACTAAGAACGGCCGTCGGCCATCTCAGGAATGGATTATAGCACAGGTTCGGGAAAAAAATTTTTATAACAAAAGTGGCCTCGAGAAACGCTTGGAAATTATTTTCAGAATTGTAGGTCCATCGCTAGAGGGCGTATTTGACAGTTAAAATTTTAAAAAGCAAAATTTTTCAAAATTTACTTAAATAAGGGGCATATTAAATATAATAATCAGATTCCTCGACAAATTCTGCATATTTTTTATCTGACAAGTTTTAGTCTATCTCTTCACATAAGGGGTGGGGGAGAGTGGGAGCCTTGTTACGAAAAAACGCCTTTAATTCAGGTTCTGCTTCACCGATTTTAATAAATGGCGGGAATTGTTCTTCCAACGTCTAGTAGGCTATTTCGCGTTAACGGAAATTATTAAATTTAGCCTGGATGAAAAGATCTTACATTGGTGTGCAGTAATTTAAACTGTTATCATACTAATGTTAGGGTTGCCGCTAGATTACCTAAATGTAATGCTGTCGCTACTAACAATGAGAACAAATTATAAAATAATGTGATAAATTTAAAATTTTTTTAATTATATAAGAATGTTATATTTGATTTCAAGCGATGTGTTAGTAAATCAAAAGCATAAAATATCAATAAAAACCGATATTTGCCCAGCAACAACAAATACAGTTTAAAATATGAATTACGATTTACTGATGAAAACAAAATTAGTAAAGAGGGCCATGTAAGATATAAAATAAATTCCCTGTTGAAAACAAGCAAGCTATGATTTTCACGCATATGTCAAAAATTATTCATCGTGTTGCATTTAATAGGCTTTCTTTATCTTTTCGTATCAAAATGATTCTTACAAATGAAGATGCATTTTATATGTTGGCAGTTTATTTTGAATGTATGAGAAATGCAACCGTTGCTGCTGGAGTGTATGCACTACAGTACCCAAACAGACGGCATCGCAGCAGAAGAGTTTTCTCCGACTCGCACACCGTGTGCATACTACTGGAAATGTGAATCTTCCTGTGTACCGAAGACAACGCAGAGGTAGAACAGACGAAAATGTTATTGATGTTTTAGCTTATGTAAATGTTAACCCTCATTCAACCCACCAGCATGCGTGTGTCCGTGCGAGCGTGTTCACGCGCGCGTGCGCGTGCGTGTATCTGTGTGTGTTTCAGGGTAAATTAAAGAAGATACTTTTGTACAAACGAAAACGTGCTCCAGCGTTCGGTTTGTTTTCTATAATTTTTTTAATTCTTTGGGGGTGAAGTGCACCCCGTCAGTCCAACTGTAAGTCGATCTAATTCTCAGGGTATATCTTAATATTTTGTGTAAACCAAAATATGCTATTAGTTTGCTTTGTAGAATTTTTTCTATTCTTTAGGGGTGAGTTTCACCCCGCGACTCCCACTGTAAGTCGATCTAATTTTCAGGGCAGATTTGCATCTTAATGAAGATATTTTTGTGCCAACGAAGATGTGCTTTCAGTTTGCTTTTTTTCACTTCGTGAATAGCATACTGTAAGTCAAAGATATTTGGTGGAGTTTCGGTGGTGAATTTGAATACCCTTGATAGTATGTCGTTCTGAATGAATTTTTTAATTTTATGATTTGCCAGCAAATAATTCGCTATTCTTTAGTTTTCTGTTAATAAACGATAAACGTGCGCCAATGGACGTTATATTCGGAAAATTGTCTGCTATAATTTTTTGCTGTTTTCACACACGTGGTTGTTATTAAGGTATTAATTGAGCTCCAAAATTCATAGGAGACAGCGTATTTGACCACTAATAGTGTGATAATGGGGCAACATGATGTAAAATAAAGCAGCTGTTTTAGTCCAGACTTGAAGAGTATTTTTTTCCATTTTCTACGACCACAAATTTTTTTAGATCCTAAACTCTCGCTTTTTTAATTATCTTTTGGAATTTAGTGCACTTAATTTAATTAATAGCTTTACTTAAACAATTTTAAGAGCAGATTTCTTTTATTATAAAGATGTTTTTAGAAATCATTTATGTTAATATAACCTAAGATGAATTTTTTTAAATAATACTGTTTTCCGTCCTATTTTGTCTAATTACTAATTGTACCCAAAAATTGCAACAATTTGCGCATTAAATTGTGGTTAATTTGCAGATATGCAATGCAAGATTAATAATGTGGAAATATTTGAGCACTGGAACATCGAATCCAGAAAACTAGAAGTTATATTAGTTCTATCCACTTTTAATGAAAGTGTTTCAGAATTAAACTGGTATAAAATTAATGACGTTAATTTGGTAAGTGTTATATTCAATAAAAAATGTTTTATGTTACATAAATTAATTGTAGATACATTTTTGGACATGGCCAATTCACAAAACAATTTCACATATACGTTTCTTTAACCTGGATAACGCAAAATATAGATTACTCCTGATAAATGATACTTTAGATTTGTATGAATTTGTATTAAATTCTCCGAAACCTAATTTTTGGTAATTATCTTTAAATTAATGAGTAGAATAGTAATTACAACTTTTAGGCTTTCACAAACCATATCGCTTGCTTCGCCAGCTAATAATTCGGCTTTAAATTTCTACGGTTCTGATATTTATTTATCCGTGCCACAAAAAGAACAAAATGAAGTAAGAATTTATAAATTTAATGAAAACCGTTTTGATTTTTGGAATAAAATCGCCAGTGACAATGTGGCGCACGTAACTTCCTTCAAAATTGGATTCAAATCATTTTTAGCCATTGGCGGCGAAAATGCAGGAATTTATAAATTCATAAAAGATAATATTGAAGAAGAAATTGTTAATGATGTTCATTTAACCAATGTTGATTTTTGGTTTCCTATACCTATAAAAACTTATAGAGATGAAGTTGCATTAATATTGCAACGCACTATCGAACATACACCGCATCATTCACATACTCTTGATGTTATTTTGTATGATGGGCAAAGTTTTGTTTTACATGATGAAATTCCTTGTTTATTTTTTGGTGAAATGCGACATGGATTAGATTGTATGATTGATGAAGATGGGCATTATGGAATGGAGGGAGCTGGTATAATTTCGCTGAAAGAAATGTTAGGTGTTTTAGTGCCACACAAAATGAACAGTATTTTATTTATAGTGCATACGGTGCTGAAAAAAGTAAAGAGTCCCATAGAGATTGAAATAGAGAAACTAATTGAAACCAGAAAAGAACTTGAGGTAAGTAAAACCTTTCTTCTAGTAAATTGTCTATTTTTGAACAAACTACATTAATTAGTTCAAACGTACAAACGCCCAACTCCTAAATAAAGACAAAAATAATAATAAATCTTTATTTCCTGTAGACGCAAAATGTATCTGACAAAAAACAATTTTTTTTTTTTTTATGATTGTGGACCTGAACAGGCTAAATAAGGCCTATCGTGCTAAAGCACTCAGGAACACTTAGGAGGATGGATAGAGGGATAATGAATTGCCAATAGATGCCTATGAACAGCTACCTTAAATTTTCTCATATCATAAGTGAGAGGAAAACAGGAACTATTACCTAAAATTATTACCTAAGACAAAATTGTATAAAGTAGCTACATACACCGGAGCGGTGAAAGGGCTAACCTTATCCGAGTAGGTGGACTGATACCATAACACACAAGCCATAAGTTAATTTAGACTCCACATGCGCAGTACATGCTTATCAGCTGTTGGGTATTTAGTATTTGTCCTAATGACCTTATGACATAACAAAGTGGGTTGAGTTTTGATATCATAAACTACTACAGTGCGCCTTGCAGCTTAGATGCTCATCCCGAGTAACGCCTAAGAATTGTATCGTGTTAATCCTCGTTACCATTCGCTGCTATTTGTTGATTAAGATCTTTTTTGTCTTGCCAGTTATGGAATCTAATGTATTTTTGTTTATGTAATTGAAATGTACAGTGTTTACAAAAAAACATTTTCCAAGCATCTTCAGAGTGACGTTACATCTTCCTTGCAGGACTACCGGGTCTATATCGCTAATAACTATTGACGTATCATAAGCGTACAGGCTGTAATAAAGTGAGATATTTGAAATATACTGCTCCATATCGTTAACATACATGTGGAATATGAAGGGCCCCAGGACCGTACTCTGACCCATTGATTTTCTTTTATTTTCAATTTCAACATTTTATTGAATTGTTGGATGTTAACAATGATTTGATAATATAACATAGAGTACAATATAATATATAATACAAAACATAAAATATAAAATATATACAACGTATCTTCTTGTCCTGCGCTGTTCAGGAGTATGCGTCCTCTTCCGCGCGTGTGTTGTAGGTTGATGTGTGGTGTGATGTAGTAGTGTGCCATGTCGACATCATGTTGTAATATTAGTTTCAAAAAAAATTAATTCTGTTATGGGTGGTGTTGGTCCTGTGTGTTGAGCTGTTCTGTTGCGCTCGGCTGCTAGTTGTTGAAGCTGATGATGCGGTGGCTTGGGGTGGCAGGACGGCTACAGCGGGAGCGGTAGCCGGGGTAACTTCTGCTGTCTTCTTATCTTCGTTTTTCTTATCCTTCCTAAGTACAGGCAAGTCAATTTTTTTTCTTTTTTACAAAGCGCTTAAGCGATTTGCCGATGTTCGCTGTTCGGAACGCAGGCAGCGAATGAACGATGCTACATTATTACCTAATTTATGTTTGATTGTAACATATTGACGTCTACCTGTCAAAAATGGTGAAATCTAACTCAATAAAACCCTTTTGACTGGAACTAAAACATACAAAAGCTAATAGCTAATAAACACATGCGTAAATCAGTAAATACCCAATACAAAAGAAGCTAATAAAGTACACAGCTAAACTCGTAAACTTACAAATGTGTAAACAAGGACACTAGCAATCAAGTTACATACCTGAATCATGTGAACTGTGTAAACATTTAAACACATAAACAAGTAAACATGCTAGTACGCAACACTCAACACAAAACAAACTAGCACACACAAACACACACACACACGCGTAGTCACTCACCCACTCACTCACTCACTCGCTCGCTCGCTCGCTCTCTCCCTCACTCAACCATCTATACCGACCCCAGTACCCAACCCACCCACCCATCCACCTAAAAAACATTATTAACAATAATTAAATAATGCATGGATTACTAGAACACGTTTTGCTACATAATAAGACCTTTGCAAGCTCAAAAATCACTAATATTAGGCAACAAGGCTGAATCATGCAAACAGTAGTAAAGATATCTCGTACATTCAACATCTAAAATTAACAACAAAATTAATGGTAACATACGTACTTGCACTGTGTTGTAACATTAACCCGTAACAAGAGAACAACATAACGTTTCAAATAAATGGCTTACTTGTTAACATTTTATCAAGCTGGCAGGTTAATATCACACTCGCACTGAAAATATTTAGCCAGACAGCTCTTCTAATGACGGTATCTCACTCATTAGGATTTGCCAAACCTCAAACCGGGGTATGAAATTGCTAATGGCTACTGCTAGGTTACTTAAGTTTGGATAGCGTAATCCTAAAATTATGTAAGTTAATTTTATTTATTGCATTTTAAGAAGAAGTGAAACGCCTAAAGAGTTAACGACTCGAATTTAATTTTAATCACTTAAACGAAAGTAAAATAGTTGTTGCTCAGTGATTAAAAAATGAACCTTTAACTTTGCGATTAAACCATAACTTTAATTACAAGGAAAGGATTATTAAAAAAAGAACGGTTACTAAACAAAAAAAAAAGAATGATTTCCAGAGTATGTTGTCACTTAGTTTACGTTCTAGGTTTGGTAAAGTAGCAAGCGTAGTATAAAGTTGTTCTCAGTTATACATATAAACACCACGCCCGATTTGGAACCTCTCTTGTATGTGAATAATTATAAAACTATTTCTGTGAACAATTTATGATTTATAAAATGATTCTTAAACCGAAATATTTCATAGAAGTCAGGGTACAGTTTGCATACATCTTTATAAATGAGATCGGCTTTGTACTAAGTGTGACTGTAAACCAAGTATCGTATAATACGTATGTAATCAATGAGTATTCTGAATTCGACTGGACAGGTAAACAATTGCGAAAGAAACAATTTCTTAATGACTGTTTTTCAAAATTCGGTCAAATAATTTCATTTTCTTGGGTTCTGGAGTAAGCAAAAGTTGATACCGGAAACAAATTTTCCACCGGTCGTAATAATTCAAGAATAGAATTTTTAGGACAGAAACGCTTACACGCCACTTCTCATAAATTAATAGCTATTTTATTTTAGCTAGAGTTAGTACATTTTTATAAAGACTTTTTGTTTTTGAACAAAACCTACAACCCGGTATTGAACAATTCACAGGACAATGATTTTTATTTATCCCTAAATTTTATTTTTATTCATACGTAATAATTTAGATTTCTTTTTTTTAGAGAATGATAACAGAACAAAGGATTCAGAATAACTTTGCACAAAAGAGTACAGAAAAACCAATCCAACCAATTGATAATGAACGTAATACTACTTTTAAAGTGTACCATGAAAAACTTAACACTACTGTAATACCCATCTCAGATGATTTAGTAATTGATAGAGAGGATTTACAAAGTTCTGTAGACAACTTAAAAAAGAACTTGGATGAAACAAAACAGTTATTTACAAAATCTATTAATAAATCTGAAATAAGGCTCGATACGTTAACTTTATTTGACGGGTTAAAAGTGTTTGGTGAAGTAAAATTTGAAAGTGTGCATGCGAATTTTATCAACGATGAGAAAATGGAGGATGTGTTACTTGATGTAGTGCAGTAAGTTGTTTATGATTACTTCACTATTTTTCACCTAATTTTTAGTGGTAAAAACAAGTTCAATCGAATTTCTGGTCTTAAAACATTTAAAAATCTAGTAGTAGAGTCTATCGCATTTGATACAGCAAATGGTATCCGTGCCCAAGACCTGATATATGCAACCGACAAAACTGTTACAATCAACGGAACCTTGACATTCCAAAAAGCGGTAGAAGTAATTGGGGATGTTACAACCAGTCAAGGAATTGTTAATAATCTTAATTTAGCAGATGAAATTGTAGAAATGAAGAAAAAATATGAAGGTATATACGTACATACGAGGGATGTACAGTATTTAATGTCCCTAGCATAGAATACAACATTATTTTTCAACATAATCCCCTTGAACATGAAGACACTTATCCCACATATGTTCAAGCATAACAATACATTTCTTGAAAAACTCGAGTTTTTATCAGAGAAGTCCTGCACTGCTGGCATAACTGCGTCGCCGCTCTTAAATTTTGTTCCCCGAAGACTCTCTTTTAGCTTTGGAAATAAATAAAAATCACTGGGAGTTAAGTCAGGTGAGTAGGGTGGATGCTCCATAACTTCAAACCCAGCATCATGAATTGCATTCATAGAAATAAGGCGCTTATGAACTGGGGCGTCGTCTTGATGAAAGAGAATTCCGCATAACAGTTTTCTTCTTTTTTCTTTAATGCAATAACGAAGTTTTGTAACTAGTGCTGCATAATATTGACCAGTGATTGTGTTGTCACCCTCCAAAAATCTACCAGTAAAATTCCTTCGGCATCCAAAAATTATCTTGTCCGCTGAAGCCTGTACAAGAAATTTGCGTGGAATGGGAGATCCTGGATCCATACTTTGTTGTTTGGACTCGGTATCGAAGTGGTGAACCCAACCGTCATCAACCGTAACATAACCATCGAGGAAACATTTAGGATTACGGTTAAACAAGGCTAAATTGGCTATGAAGAACCAACACTCAAAGGCTTTTGTCGGGCGTCAACATACGGGGTACACCTTATAAAGCCCTAAATAGTCATTTATTATGGTCCCAATCGTACCATTTGAAAGTCCTGTTATCTCCGCTACACGTCTTGTTGTCAATCGACGATATTATCTGATCATGTCATTCACAAGATCAATGTTTTCTTGAGTACACGCAGAATGCGGCCGAACAGCACCGTTTGCGTGTTCGCAGGTTGTTCTGCCACATTTGAATGCTCGAGATCAATTTTTTGCTACTTGATAGGAAGGAACAGAATCTACAAGTACGCCAACCATATCTGTATGAATTTCTTTAGATGTTAAACTTTTCTTTTGTAGGTACTTGATGACAGCATGAAGCTCACTATTTTCCGTTTCCCAAAATCTTCGTGCAACCACTACTTTCCACTTTCAACTTTGATACTATTAAAGCTCGATTAACCAAATTTGGCAGTTTGTCAATAAAATAACAAAATAAGTGCGGTTACTAAGGACATATTTAAAAGCCATCTATACTAGGGACAACAAATACTGTACATCCTTCGTATTTTTGCAAAGTATAGACAAGCAATTTTTGTGTTTGTAGATTCCTTCGAATTTGAACATATAAAAATCTCGCAAAAGTTAAATACACCACAAGCAAATAGGATTCCTATACAAAAAAGTTTTAACGACATTGTGGGCAATTTCAATCCAAATCTAGAAACTTTAAATTTAGATTCAGTAGAGATGTTAGGAGATATTACAGTTGAAAATGTGAATGAAGAGAACTTTGAAAATTTCAAAAAATCTCTTTGTCTAACAAATATTGAAAATTACATACCCGGAGAGACAATTATAGCTGGGGTAAGTCTATCCAGATTGTTTATTTGATTTTAAAACCTAACAAACTAATTGTGATTATCTCACTACATTAATCTGAAGTTTGGAATAAGGGGTTGTCGATTTAGTCCCATTAACCAAAATATCGTTTCTCACCTATTCAGTTTTATACGCTTCTTTATCATGTTTCATATAATTCTTGCCATGAAGAAAGAGTTATAATTTGGGATACACGATGAATTCATTTTCGAATTTTAGGATTTATATGTGCTTAATTCAGCTGACATACAATATTTAAATGGTTTTAAATTTCCCGAAGACTACGTTGTTCAAAATTCAGAGTACTCTCGATTTTCAGGTTAGAAATTATCACACAAATTATACATATAACTAAAATGTTATGCTACTTAGGCGAGAAGAATTTTTTGTCTTCTATATTCACAGAACAACTTATAGTGGAGGATTCAATTAATGGAATTAAACCTGACACCATGATTACACTTTCAACGAATCAGTCATTATCTGGAATGTTCGTATTTAATGATTTAGAAGTTACAAACGTCATGAATGTTTGTATTTGTGGTTTTATAAGTAATTCGTAATTAATATAAATATTTCAGGTGCAGGGTAATATTACAGGACCATTTATGGAAATGTTTTTACCAAACCCAAGCCTATTAGAAAGTAATATTATAAAAGCTAAAGCTAATATTAATACAATACTTGTGGATGGAAATATAATAGTATCTAATAACTATAATGGAAACAAATTTGAGAAACTTCTGAGTGATGTGATTTATGTGGTTGGTATTCATCTTAATAATATTTGTACATTCCATTAGCATAGATTCAATTCGTAAACTACGTTTTGTCTAACCGACATAGCACGCGTGTAAGATTGGTTGCCTAAATTCGTTCAATTTGCATGAAGTCGATGACATGTGTGTATTATACATCTGTGCCGGTAGTAACGCACGTCAAGTAAAGAATAATTTGCTTTGTTAAGGGTCTAAACTGTTTCAGGGTAATCAAATTCATGATTTTTAATTTCCCTTTAACTCATAGCAAAGAATAGTCTCTATTCTTTGCTCATATATACAGTGCGATCATTATTATTTGACCGTGCCGTTCCTAGAACAGTACTACTTTCGTGAATGACGAATTGCCTATTATGTAGGCGTACAACAACTTGAAAAATCGTAATTTACGTTTATTTCGAATTAACACAATTTTTTTTAAATTTAGCTTTATTTAATTACATTTACGTACATAATACAGTACGTATATGTTTATTATTACAGTTAAAAATAGAAAGATAAAATCACATAACCAGATAAGTGGAATCATGCTTCCTCCGTAATCTCTCAAGTTGTTGAACCATTGGCAATATTCTAAACGAGAAACACATTAACTATACTTACTTTAAGGTTTTTAAGACTTGTATTTTAATATAAATTATATCGACTTGATAGACTTGGATAACAATTGGAGGTATCGTCTCCAGAAAATCATAAAACTGTTAGGGTCAGTCACTATCGTCTATATTTTTTAAAGCTTGTGCATGTCGGATTATGTACTCTTATATGAACGCTGTCCCTATTACAAGTATAATACTTTCATTGAATAGTGATTTAACCTAAAAAAGAGATCGTTATTATGCACAAATCTTGCTGAAAGGCAAAATACAGTATATCCGTTTATTCTAAAACAGTATCTATAGCTATTTCCAAACTTTAATTACCGTTTTACAACGATGTAGCCCAAAAAAGAATTAAAAAGTGACACATGTCTAATTATATATTTTGACACTACAATACTACTAATATATAGACGAAACATACTTTTTGCATGACTGAGCTTTTTCATTTATTTACCATGTTTGTTTCCAAGACAGTAGGATGTGTTTACTGGTTGCAAGGTCCAACTCGTCGGTAACTATTTTACTTACCAACGTCTTTTACTTACCAACGTAAAATTATATATACTACCTACATTTCACGACAATAAGAACAAAATATTTGGACATTTCTGTTTAAAACGCCACTTTTGACTTTTCGTTTATTTAGTAGAAATGAAATAATTTCAATTGTGGTAAATTTAATACAATTGTGCAAAAAATAGTCTTCGGCCACATTGGAGGCTTCACTATCGCACAGCCGCCAAACATGTTCGTCGACCGGTAAACATCTCTTACTGTTCTTGATACTCAATATACTATATATTTCTACAGAACCGTATGCACTCACTTACCCCTCATGTTTGCTTTGAACAACCATGCAAACCAATCCGAGCTAAACGTAGGCGTGGTAAATTAATAAAACGATTGAGCACACGAAAAATTGTAGTAATAACCAATTCAAAAATAAAATTGGTTCTGATACGATATCTGTTAACTTAAAGATTTGCGATAATTAGAAAAAAATATCCAGGTTCTTCATAAACCTTTAATTTCGTACCATAGATTAAGTTCGTATCAATAAGTAACTGTTAAAAGGTTGGGATTTAATTTCTATTTCGTATTATTTTTGTTATATATTTAATTAGAACTAACAAGGCAAGGTATGACAAATGAAAATTAACAGTTATTAAAACAGTTACTAAAATATATTCCAAATTTTATCTACCGAGTTATTTTGAAATGTAGTCTAACGGGTCATTGGTAATAAAAAATAATACAAGGATGCTTTCAAAAGTTAATGAAATGAAGCACAGATTACAGCATCGGATCGAATAAAATATTCGCTATAGTAGTGTCAATTTGACGCCGCTTTGAATAAAGCTAGTTTTGTGAGTTTTAAAAAATGGGTATTACTAAGTATTTTGTGAAAGAAGGTTGGAGACTCTACTCAGTCATTTACGACTGTACATAAGGGAGTGACAAAATTTGAACACGATCATGAAAGCCTAGATGATTCGCGTAGTGTACTTCCAAAAACCGCCACAACTCCTGAAATCGTCGAAAAGTCCACGATATGGTCATTCAGGATTGTCGATTAAAGGTCTAAAAAATTTTTTATGGGAATTTAGACCATTTTAACTCAAATAAAACAGATTTCGTCCTACGATTTATTACGGTAGGCGAAACTTGGGATGCTAGGAAAATATAACTAATTGACTATCTTCCCAAAGGCGAAACAATAAACTGTGAATATTACGCTAAACTTCTAGACCAACTGGACAAAACAATCATCAAAAAAGACCTGGAGTGCGTAAGAAAAAGGACATTTTTCATCAGGACAATGCGCGTGCGGATATAAGTGTGGTAGAAGTGAAAGAATTGAATGAATGAAATACAATTTTAACATCCATCTCATTCACCTAATTGGCTCCTTCTGACTTCCAGCAATTCCCACGATTTAAAATCTTTCTTGGGGTAAAAAGATTTTTCGCGGAAGAAGTAACAGGAGCTGTCGATAACTATCTTGGAGGACTTGAAGAATCGCACTTTCGTGATGGCGTAATGGCTTTGGAAAATCGTTGGATGAAATGCAGTCAGCTTAAAGTTTATGTAGAAAAATAAACCATGTTTGGAAAACAAATTTTCCATTTTAAAGGTCCTTGGTATATTAAGAAACTTGTTCATAAGAATCTTTTTTATTGCACGAATCCATAGAAAAATTTAACTAACGATAGAATGTAGCGATTAATGACTAAAACCTTTGATTACATATACTACGCATGTTGCAATGAATAGAGCTGAAAGTAAATGTTAAAAAAATATAGATAGAACCAAATATGTACCAAATGATTGAGCATAGGTATAAAATACGTATCATGAAAGAAGGTAAACTACAGTTTTAGTCTGTGTGTGCCTGTGTGTGTGTCTGTGTGTGTTTGTGTGAGTGTGTGTGTCTGTGTGTCTGTGTGTGTCTGTGTGTCTGTGTGTGCCTGTGTGTGTCTGTGTGTGTCTGTGTGTATCTGTGTGTGTCTGTATGTGTCCGTGTGTGTCTGTGTGTGCCTATGTGTGTCTGTGTGTGGCTGTGTGTGTCTGTGTGTGTCTGTGTGTTTGTGTGTGTCTGTGTGTGTCTGTGTGTGTCTGTGTGTTTGTGGGTGTCTGTGTGTATCTGTGTGTGTCTGTGTGTGTCTGTGGGTGTCTGTGTGTGTCTGTGTGTGTCTGTGTGTGTCTGTGTGTGTCGGTGTGTGTCTGTGTATGTCTGTGTGTGTCTGTGTGTCTGTGTGTGTGTGTGTGTCTGTGTGTGTCTGTGTGTGTTTGTGTATGTCTGTGTGTGTCTGTGTGTGTTTGTGTGTCTGTGTGTGTCTGTATGTGTCTGTGTGTGTGTCTGTGTGTTTGTGGGTGTCTGTGGGTGTCTGTGTGTGTGTCTGTGTGTGTCTGTGTGTGTCTGTGTGTGTCTGTGTGTCTGTCTGTGTGTTCCTGTGTGTCTGTGTGTGTCTGTGTGTGTCTGTGCGTGTCTGTGTGTGTCTATGTGTGTCTGTGTGTGTCTGTGTGTGTCTGTTTGTGCCTGTTTGTGTCTGTGTGTATCTGTGTGTGTTTGTGTGTGTCTGTGTGCGTCTGTGTGTGACTGTGTGTGTCTGTGTGTGCCTGTGTGTGTCTGTGTGTGTGTTTGTGTATGTCTGTGTGTGCCTTGTGTGATGTGGGCCATGTAAAAGCTTTAGAAAATACGGAAAATGTAAATTTCCTCGCTACAAGACATGAATAAAATTAACGAAGTTTCTATGTAAGAAATTAAATGTATTATAAAGTCTAGAGACTGTAGGAAGTTGGAGCAGTTATCCGTGGGGACAGAATTAGTTATAATAGGTATTAAACCGATAACCACAAGAAATAAATTACGTTATATATTACAATTCGAAAATACGGATACGTTATGTATATATAATTATTGATTAGAAAGAGAATTGTAAGAACAAAGTGTAGAATTAAATTATAAAATTAAAGATTAAATTGGATGTACTAAAGCACACACCTATTAGACATAAAGAGAGAATTGTATTTTGTGTGTAAAAATGTTACAATTTTTTGTGTAAAATAAAAGTGTTGCAAAACTTGCTTATTTGCCTTTATTTAAAATTATATTGGAGGAATGGGTGTAAGCACCCAGCTATGTTCGAATACGATCGGTTATCTGTAGGAATCGAGGAACAGGACTCGCACTAACTATAATACTGTTACAGCGATTCTTACCTATATGGTATAAAACACGCGTCGATAAAAAATAAATTTAATAAATTTTATCATTTTATCATTGACTACTTTTTTTTAAAGTAGAAGAAACGCACACGATTGCATGTGACCGTTTAAAACAGTAGGATGATAATTTGAATATGTATTCTAATAAGTGACCTTAATGATAACCTGAAAGACAGGTATAGGGCTTCACAACTTACTTTTAGGTCTTCGTCCCATGATTCTTGGTGAAAAATTTGAAAATTGTATTTAAGTCTTTGTAGGTTATGGTAGAAATTTGAAATTGTATTCTAATAGGAGGCCTGACACTAACTTATAAGACAGATATAGGGCATCGCAACTTGCTCTCGAACCTTCACCCTTCACCCCAAAGGCTGAATTTGTATGTTTTCTGTTAACAGTGTAAAACCCCAAGAAAAAGCTAAATGATTTTTAAATAATGATTTATTTATTAATGACAGTATTTTAAGAATACATCTTTTGTAGCAGTATCAATAGCAGAATCCTTCTTATTTGACAGAAATTCTGTTAGAACCTCCTTCTCATTGGGCTTCTCAGTGGCTGTAAAAGATAAAGGGTTTATCAATAATAATTTATTATAAGTAACGCTATTTTAAGATTACATCTATTTTAGCATCAGTATCTGTCTTACCTGATTAATCTTCTGACATTGTCTCCTTTTCGCTACCAACAATAACTAGGTTACCGCTCTCACTCGCATTTTCTTTCTCGTCATTCTTCACAACTGAATTATCATCAGGTATTGTTATGCATTAGTAATTTATCAACATGAACAGTGGTTTCTAACTACATATTGTGGAATTCAAAACATGTAATTATTACTTTCCAAACTTTTTAATGAGGTTTTTTATAAAAACCTCACCTGTCTTACAAGATAGCAATAGGACCTCCTTATTAGAATACAAATTCAAATTTGACGTCAAGGGGTCACGGGCGAAGTCCCAACAGTAAGTTGCGAAGCCCTATATCTGTCTGCAAGATAGCATTAGGCCTCCTTATTAGAATACAACTTCAAATTACCAGTAATAACGTACAAAAACAAATACCATTTCCAACTAGGGGGCCACGACAGGGGGCGAGGACCTACACCTGTCTTGTAAAATTAGGTTAGGACTCACATACAATTACACCAAGGAGGTCGCGTCAGTGGGCGAATGCCTACACTTGTCTTATAAGGTTAGGGCTCCATACCATTTCCAACGCTCCTGACAGGGGCGAAGGCCTACACTTGCCTTATAAACTATTTTAGGACTCACATACAAGACACACAGACACACAGACACACAGACACACAGACACACAGACACACAGACACACACACACACACACACACACACACACACACACACACACACACACAGACACACAGACACACAGACACAGAGACACAGAGACACACGGACACACGGACACACGGACACACGGACACACGGACACACGGACACACGGACAAACGGACACACGGGCACACGGACAAACGGACACACGGACACACGGACACACGGACACACGGACACACGGACACACGGACACACGGACACACGGACACACGGGCACACGGACAAACGGACACACGGACACACGGACACACGGACACACGGACACACGGACACACGGACACACGGACACACGGACACACGGACTCACGGACTCACGGACACACGGACACACGGACACACGGACACACGGACACACGGACACACAGACAGACACACGGACACACGGACACACGGACACACGGACACACGGACACACGGACACACGGACACACGGACACACGGACACACGGACACACGGACACACGGACGCACGGACGCACGGACGCACGGACGCACGGACGCACGGACGCACGGACGCACGGACGCACGGACACACGGACACACGGACACACGACACGGACACACGGACACACGGACACACGGACACACGGACACACGGACTCACGGACACACGGACACACGGACACACGGACACACGGACACACGGACACACGGACACACGGACACACGGACACACGGACACACGGACACACGGACACACGAACACACACACACACACACACACACATTCACAGACACGCACGCAACCAGACACACACTCGCACACGAACACACGTGCGCGCACACACACACACAGACGCGCACGCAACCAGACGCACACTTGCGCACAAACACACGCACACACACACGCACAATTGTGAATAAATATTGATTGTGAGTAGAATGAGGTCCATTGAGTCTAAAAACTGTCGAAAGGGGTCCGTTCTGTCTCAAAACTGTCGAAAGGGTGAGTTCAGTCTAAAAACTGTCCAAAGGAGCGAGTGAGTTGAGGCTAAAAAAATAGTAAAAGGGGGCAACAACATCCCTAAGCTCTAAAATCGTTATTCATCTTAATTCATCTTAACATCTCTGTGACGACTTTCGTCTTCATCTTAGTTCATTTTAATTCGCCCTAGCATCGTTGGTACAGCGGCCATCTTCATCTTAATGCACCTTAGTTAATCTTAAG
The DNA here is from genome assembly GCA_036346205.1 of Vesta saturnalis. Taxonomy (NCBI): domain Eukaryota; kingdom Metazoa; phylum Arthropoda; class Insecta; order Coleoptera; family Lampyridae; genus Vesta; species Vesta saturnalis. Next base: position 5,421,581 of record JARFJB010001965.1, on the reverse strand, counting down.
TTTTTGGCTATGGTTCTGAATGGAGTGTCTGAGAGTAGGCCACGCCATGGCTTCTGATGGGTCCAGATGTATTTTAGTTAATCGTAATTCAGTATGCTGAGCCTTTTGGCGGTCTAACCCCTGGAGGGTAGGCAGTCCCAGACATGTTTAATGTATCTTGGTTTATCTTCACGTCATCAATATCTCCCACGTTTTCTAATTGGTCTATGGACACCCCACAGGCTCTGTGCTCTCATCAATCAATCCAATCCAACTCAATCAAATCAATCTCAACCAAATCAATCTCAATCAAATCAGTTAATCAATCAGATCAATCTCAATCAAATCAATTAGTCCAATACAATGAATCAAATCAATTAATCAATCAAACAAGTATATAAACAATTAACCAAATCAGTCAAATCAATATAAATCAAAAAGAAGCTGAACTAAGAAATCTTCATAACTTTCATGTAAGAAGCAGCGAAGGCTGTTTCGGCGCCCCCTACCAACTCCCGAAGATAACCGATCCTATCCGAACATTGCAGAGTGCTTACACCCATTTCTCCACTATAATTTAGTTATAGTTTAAATAAAACTGCGCACGCGTCCACATGTTGTCGGCCTTGGTTCTAGTGCGCGGGCGCATTCGGCAATGGTCGAATAGGATCGGTTATCTGCGGAAGTCAAGGAGAGGGGGTCGCCGAAACAGCCTTCGCTGAAAGCCGCGCGTCTCAAAATTTTACCTATATGAATTAAGATGAACTAAGATGCATCTGGACCAATCAGAAGCCTAGGGTGTGGCCTACCACCAGGCACTGCAATCAGAACCATAACCAAAGATGGCCTCTAAGTTACATTAAGATGACTTAACATGAATTAAGATGAACCAAGATGCATTAGAATGAAGATGGCCGCTGGACCAGGGGTGCTAACCTCAATTAATATGAACTAAGGCGAGGATGGCCGCCGCCACAGGGATACTAAGATGAATTAGGATGAACAAAGATTTTGGTTCTTAGGGATGTTGCCCCCTTCTACTACTTTTTTAGACTCAACTCGCCCCTTTCGACAGTTTTTAGACTCAATTCACCCTTTCGACAGTTTTTAGACTCAACGAACCCCTTTCGACAGTTTGTAGACTCATTCTACTATTATGGCATCACTTGGTCAAAATCCATGTGGTCGATTAAAATTTAATATGTCCCGGATTTTATAATGGTTATATGTGCAACAGTTCAGCTTAATCGGTGAAAAACGTGAATAGTTATGAGTGTAAAGGTATAATTTGTAACGGTTTCAGAGACGATTTTTCCACACTGGTGTGGACACAGAGGGTCCGATCCTTTGTTCACTGCCTGAATATATAAGTGATCATATGAATATAAATATATACACAAATACACATAATACCATTATTCCCTTGGGGAAATGCGCTAAAGAAGACTTCCTACGAAAAATAGTTTAAGCATTACGAACGTTAAAGGTTTTACATTACAAGCCAGGTTAAACAGTTTTTACTGGCGATAGGCTGAGAATGATTGGTTAGGCGAGCCTTTTACATCCTTGAGCCAGTAAAAACGGTTACCTGGCACGTCACATATAATATTTTATTTGTTTTTCATTTGTAAATAAACCGAAAACTCATAATGAAATAAAAGTTTCCCTTTCTTTCATAACAGTTATTATATATTCAAAAATGTCTTCGAAAATGTAGGAAACTTTGCTACATTCTGTTTCCAATCACTGTCTTCGACCAGTAAACAACCCTAACCGATTTTATTACTTAATTTACTATTGTTTACAAATTATTTATATAGTAATAAATGTTTCTTTTAGACCGATGGTTATGCACACATAGACTCAGCGAAAAGCTTCCCAAAAGGCCTTTTTGTTAGCAACGGTTTAACTATATCATCTAATCAAATAAACACTATACCAATATTATCTATTATAACTACAAACACCGAGCAAGAAATATCAATGAAAACACTAAATGGTCCTGTTGTATTTAAAAATCTTGCTATTCAAGGTTTATATGGAAAGATAAATATTACAAAATTGGACCAAGAAACGGTCAAATTAAGTGGAGATCAATTTATATCATCCACTCTTGAGTTTACTAATGTAAATAAGGACTTGGTCGATTTATCAGCAACAGAAATGGAAATATTTGATACATTAAATGAACTATCCTCCGATCAGTATTTTTATAAAAAGGGGGGAAACATAAATCCTAATTTATTAGGCTTAGATAGAATCCAAGCACGTAACGTAATTGTTGAGGGTAATCTTGATGGACCAATAGATGAATTTTCATTGGAAGAATTTGATACCAGACGTTTAAGTAAAACACGGCAACAAGAAGTTCTGGCCAAGTACACCATAAAGAGATTAGATGCGGAAAACTTCAATGCGAATTCGATGAATGGAGAAATGTTTACAAAACTGTTTGATCATGATTATTATTTAGACCAGATTTCTGAGAGTTTACTTAACGGTGATATGCAAATTAAAAGTAAGGAGTACTCTATAAATATTTGTTAGTGGCTTCGTTTATTCAGGAGTGTAACTAACACTAGGCTGATCTTGTTTATGAACAGGAAAGTAATTTTTTGTGTGCATGTGCGTGTGAGTATACGTGTATACATGTATATATATATATATATATATATATATATATATATATATATATATATATATATATATAGTACGTGTGTGCGTGCGTGCGTGCGTGTGTGCGTGCGTGCGTGCGTGCGTGCGTGTGTGCACGCGCGTGTGAGAGTGAGTGTGATTGTGAGTGTGAGTGTGATTGTGAGTGTGAGTATGAGTGTGAGTGTGAGTGGGAGTGTGTGTGAGTGTGAGTGTGAGTGTGAGTGTGAGTGTGAGTGTGAGTGTGAGTGTGAGTGTGAGTGTGAGTGTGAGTGTGTGTGAGTGTGAGTGTAAGTGTGAGTGAGTGTGAGTGTGAGTAGTGTGAGTGCGAGTGTGAGTGTGAGTGTGTGTGCGTATGCGTGCGTGCGTGCCTGCCTGCGTGCGTGCGCGAGTGAGTGTGTGTGTGTGTGTGTGAGAGAGAGAGAGGGGGGGGGGTGTGAGTGTGGGTGGGTGGTGTGTGTGTGTGTGGGTGTGGGTTTGGATTTGCGTGTGCGTGTGCGTGTGCGTGTGTGTGTGCGTGTGGGTGTGCGTGTGTATCTTAGCAACTTGAAAAATATGCAGCATGTTTGAATGAAACTTGATAGTTACTACGGAAATATATTTGTTCAAATCTTGGTTAAAAACCGTTTACAATTACAGGCACTTTATAAAAAACGTCAAAACACATTTTGTGAATATCTCGAAAATTGTTAACCTTACTGGAAAACGTGTAGAAACCTTTACGTAGAGATAATTACGTTTTAGATAAGTTTCATTAATAAACACAAAAACGCATTTTTGCGAATATATGAACAACTATCAATATTGTAGCAAAAGCTATATACATATTTTTTTAAAGGTTATTAAATTTGGTATTCTTAAGATAGTTTTTATACGAAAGAAAGTAAGCCCTAAAAATTAATTAAGAAATCTAGTAGGCTCTGGAAATCTAGGGAGATTATGGTAAGTTTTTATTGGGAAAGAAATAGTTCCGAAGCGATGAAGCATCAAATCCTTAAGCCAGTTTATCTTCTGTGTTATACCATTATTATTTCAAAAAATGTATCCAGTACAGCACGACAAAGCTTAGTAGAATGGTACATTTCGCGTCATTTTAACAAATTTAATGTTATATTAAATTCAAGCGTATGTTATAGTATATAAAAAGCAAAATGGTTAACAAATTTTCTAAACTTTTAGGTTGGGTGCATTTAACGTTTAGTACTTTTTCACATCTACAGATATGTAAACGAAACTGAAATACATTATTTATTGAACAAGTTTGACTACATACTGTATTACCACCTTTTGCGCTTTTATTGCCCATTTCTCAGTATACGCAATGAGTCATTCCGTCGCTATTGACAATGTTTAGGTTATCTACATATACCTACAAGAAGGTTGCATTCTAAGAAAACTACACAGCTTTTTTGCTTTACGCCAACCTTTATTTACGACATGGTAAGATTAAGGTAACCAGTAGCATTAGCTGTCTTAATAACCATTATTCGATAGCATACAGGCAGCGTTATACACTTATACCTACAGTATATATACTCCAATACTACTAAAATCGTGAAATTTCCATTCGATTGTAAATTTATTCGACAGTTTTTTTTTCAAAAATAGTAATTTATTCGATTGCATCTAACACTACTTATTTTACTCTTAGGTCGTTTATGTCCTTTCAACATGAAGCAGGTATAGGACCGTCTATACGTCATAAAATAGAGTAAGCTGGCAGATGATTCCCAAGCCGAAAGATCAAAAAAGTCCTGGTGACCTAAGATAGGGACAGACATTCTTAAACAACATACAGCTTTCTGTTTGTAGTACAGAATATATACATATTTTTAATAATACCTAACTTGTATAATAATATATGTATACAACGTTCAATGATGTATACATTCCGCATATGAGTACATATCAGTCTATAATTGTTGATATTGTGATATTTCACGAACGACCATTTGTAGAAAAATAAAGTATCACGACCTTTTTTGTAGGAAATTATCTTATCTAAAAAGTTTATAATTATTTTTTTAATAAAAATTTCCTTTCAAGAGATATTTGCAACACAAACTGAGCTTTGACCTTTAACATTTTAGCCTAACTAATCGATAGAGACGTTTGACATTTCATTGCAAATGATAATTCGAAGGTATGTATCGAATTTCATCTTTCTCGGAATTTTGGTTAAGTTTGGAGTTTTTGTAGTCTATTTAGACTGGGCTATTACACTCAATGCAAACTGCCAAAATTAATCTTATCACTGTAAAAATAATGATCAACCTTTGGGTGTAACATCAACGTATGTACTAAATACGAGTATGTTTTTATATAACATACTGTACATTCTGCAGAGTATTTTATAATAAATTATTGCGAGTTACACATTAACGATACTAAATACTGAGACTTTTGAGCTTATTCATCTTCTATCTATATTTACAAGAGCTTTAAACTGACATTACGTAACCTAATTTATTTAAAAGCATTGTTGCAATAGAGGTACACTTGTGTATCTTCGAACACTAACGGAACGAATTAAAACAGGCAATTTCAATTTTATTTTGTTATACTTCTTCGATAAGATTTCGAATATATCCGAGGCATAGCATTTTAAAGAAATGTACGGTGTTCGCAATACAAAGTGAAAACATCAAATGTTAAAATTTTTCCATATATTCACAAAAAAGTAGTTCATGGGACGTTAAAGTGTTGTTAAGGGCTGTGTCACCTACTAAAAACTTTCATTAAGGTAACTTATCTAAAATTGAGTTATCGTTAAAAAATGTCTACATTTTTTTTTTCTGGAAATAAACAAAACCGATGAAAATCCATTTTTTTCACGAAAACAATCTTATGACTTCGCGCATAAGAAAGTAAAAACAAAGTAGAAAATAGAGACGTATTGATATGTTAGTTTATAGTAATTAAATTTATTTAGATCTTCACGTAAATGGCAATTTGTCAATTTCTAACATTAATGGCAAAATTGTAAATGAGTTTCTTCAATCTTGCTTATGGACAGACAGAAATAATAATATTAATGAAGCAATATTTCAGGTAAGTTGATATTAAATTTGAAGAAAGTTATTATTTTACTTTTAGGGAGATTTGTATTTGCAAGCACTAAAGTTGAGTAACTATGGCGGTGTCGACTATAAATCTTTTAGTGATAATATTGTATATAAAAGTGAAACAAATCCAATTATTAATAGTCACAAGAAGTTCTACAAAGGTTTTCGAGTTATACGGATGCTTAATTCAGAATACCTTAATGATGTCCATGTTGATAATATTTTAACTAAAACTGGAAAACAAAGTATCAATGGACCTATCAACATTTCTGGAGATGTTATCATTAATTATGATACTGAGGTCAATGACTTTTTAAACGGTGTGTCGATATCTTATATGGACAAAACTTATAAAATGAAAAATAATACCCTCATAATAAATGGTATGTACAATTGTATCTTTGTCAGTAGGTACATGTAGGAAATTGCAATTGCTCCTAAATTCTGTTAAACCGCAGAATCACATTTTATGATTAATATTTATGCTTACGACTGTAGCAAAATAAACATAACAAGGGATGTGTGTGATCAAATATTCATATCCTTTGGCAGGAGCATGTCTTTAATCATATTTAGTTTTGCATTAACTATCTCGCATATGTGATTTTGCCGGTATAAATACAGTCCTGATTTTTCACAAGACTTTAAAATTATTTTTTTAAAACAATGTTGCAATTTATTGGAATAGCAACGCTCTTAGGACAGGCCTGAGGTACTCCAATATCCACTATCTGAGTGTTAGAATATTAATTCTTGCAATACAGTTTTTCTATGTGTTTGACGAAGTTTTAATAGTAGATAAATCGATAAAAGTTTAGTTTATATTTACTTCTAAGTGGTCGTTTGTATTGGGGTCTTTAAAATAAGCCGTTAATTAAATTTTTGTAAAAAGTTAAAAAAGTTATCGAAAATCAAAGAATAAGGAATTGATGTATAAAGTAATAGGTACAGTGGCGAGCAACAAAAACTGGGACAATTAATCTAGGGACTCTACGTCTATAGTTCAGAATTTGGCTTAGCATGAAACTGACTTCGCTTCAATTGATATTGACATTAGCGCGTCTGTCATGTCTTCACATGTTGCTGACAAATCCAGGCATTCTACGTCTATAGTTTAGAATTTGGTATTTTACAAATTTCAAATTGACAAGGATTTCAAATATGTCAATTTGATAGGAATTTTTATGTCACACCACAATTTACACAACTAAAATTTAGGGTGCCCCAGTTTTTTCTGCTTGCAAGTGTACATGCTGTTGTTGAAAGGAACTACCTTAACAGGTTATCATGGATTGTGTTATTAAATATCTGGTGTGGAACAACACACTATCTTTCAACCTATAGAATTGAAATTAAAAGAAATGAAATAATTTTAATAACAATTTTTTAGGATAATTATGCAACCTCTGTTATAATAAGTTCATTACGAAATTAGGCAACATTGTAAAAACAAAAATAATAGTCTATGTCAAACAGCCGTTTAAAACTTGATGTCAGACAGAGGTTAATAGTCATCTAGATACTAACTTAAAAATTATTCCAAAATATCGATATAAAAATATCGATAATGTATAAATTAAATTTTCCTTGAAAAATATGTCTACACACTTTCTTATAAAATTAATCATTATTGAGATGTGGAAAAAATTGAACTAACACTTAAATTCTACCTTCTGAACCTTTTCCGCTAAATCTTGGTCTATGTATTGCTATTTTTATATCTTTTAAATATACAGCTGTTTATAAATATTTGATAAAAATAAAAAACAGCTTATAATAAACCCCCCTCTCCGCCACTGAATTCCTTCCAAAATATACATACCTACTCACGCACGCACGCACGCACGCACGCACGCACGCACGCACACCCACACGAACACGCACACGCACACGCACACGCACACGTATACGCATACGCACAAGCACCCGCACAGGCACGGCACACGCATACGCCCACGCACACGCACACGTACATGCACACGCACGCGCACGCGCGCACGCACACGCGCAAGCACAAGCGAACGAAAACACGCACGCGCACGCACGCGCTCGCGCGCACACACGCGCGCAATCGCTCACGCTCACGCGCGCACGCGCACACGGGCACATACGCGTGCACACACGCGCACACACGTGCACACACGTGCACACACACACGCACACACGCACACACACACACACACACGCACACACGCATAATCACACACGCACACGCACACACATACACACACGCACACACACGCAAACATACGCAAACACACGCACACACACGCACACACACGCATACACACGCGGTCACGTCAAGGTTCATAGTTGAGTATTGTCATCGCTTGTTTGGAACATGTACATCATGGGTGTGGATGCGGACACCCATTTGAGGGACGTGTAGAGAAAATGCTGCTCCATCAAGTCCCTCGCGGTCATAGTCCACAGACCTGGCGTTATCCGATATAATATTTGATGCATGTAGATTACTGAGGAGGAACGTGCTGAAATGAATGCTAATATCTCTCATACCGACCTTTGTGTATTTCTTACCGCTTGCGATAATGTACACTGCTAGAGCTATTCACTGCACAGAACCTGAATTTTCAGTCATACCCATACTTGGTCTTACTACATAATAAATAACAACTAAATACCATCCTTAATCCCTTCATTCGTACCGCTTCAGCACTTTCTCGTTTGCTGTGCGTATGAAAAATATCTGCTGTGAAACAACTCACAACATTCCAACCTAAAAAGTGGGAATGAAAAGAAATTAAATACATTTTTTTAGGATAATCTTTTATAACACGTTCTTGATGGAGATAAGCAACATTGCAAAAATAACAATAATAATTTATGTTAGATAGACCTTTAAACCTTCATGTCAGATAGAGGAAAATACACATACAGAAACTAACTGGACAAAAAATTCCAAAACCGCCGCTTCTATAATCATATCAAAAATACATATAAATCTTATTTGATTAATGTTTAAGACTTACTTGTTATGTAAAATTGAATTATCTCTAACAAATATGTTTACACATGTTTAAGTCGGTCCTAATATATTAAAAAAAATTGAAGGAATACTTGAATTCCACATTAGGAATTTTTTGCCGCCAAGTTATGCGTCGTATCAATAAATTACGTGATCATAATTAATTTATAATTTTAAAATCTATACGACGATATTTTTATCGTTGAAATATACAGCTGTTTCAGAAATACTTGCTAATAACCAAAAACTGCACCAAATAAAACCCCTTTCTACGTAGCTGGATTTCTCTCAAGCCTTTATCAGCTCCAGGAGAAATGTAAGTAAGCGAAATGCGAAATTTAAAGTATGCAAGTCTTAAAGTTCTTCATACATCCGCCCACACACGCGCTCATGCGCGCGTTCAGTTACGCACACCTACACATGTACAGACGAACACACGAACATCATTGGTGAAGTTAAGGGGGGGGGGCTCCCAAACGTCAATTTAGCCCCTCCCAAATATTCCAAATTTTTCACGTAAAAAATATTATGTACGCGTAATTTTTGACGTAACTTTTAACTCTAAATTTTAAATTGGCAGTTGCTTCAATCAAAACTGAATCGGCGTCACAGCTTGGCAGAATCGGAGAAAAGAAACGGGTCACGGCGGCAAACTCAAAGAAAGGAGAAGGGGTGGTCTGTCCCATTTCTAGCATTTGTCACTGTTATTCAGTGCAGCCAAATGCCGATACTGTTTCAGTTTGCGTGATCGTGATTGTGTGATTCGACAATTAGAGGTGTTAAAATTTCAACCTGAAGATAGTGTAATTTTTAATTTAATATCGCCAATAGGCAAGAGACTCTATAAGGCAATAAAAGAAATATACTATAATGAATAAGATAAGTGGTGATATCCGTTCTTTCTTTTTCGAAAGTGAGTGTTAGTAAACCAAAATCTCCAAGACGACCTGATAGCGAGTCGCCTAATTCACCTAATAGCAGCGTTACTGATATTCAAAGCACATCCCGCACAAGTGTGAATATAGAAGGTAAGAGAAATTGATATATTATATTTATTAACTGATAATTTGTTAATACATCAAATATTTTTTTATACATGATACATGCCTAGAGCCGGAATTTTAAGTTTTTTTTTCTTATTTCTTTAGGCACTCACTTTTGTACCTAAAACTGTTTATTGCCATCTAAACGACCAAACAATATTATTTATGATGGGAATCGTAACATTCTTTTTGGGGAGCGGCTTCCTTTGAAGAAGCAACATCTAATTGGCAATTTTTCTACGGAGGATATACTATACAAAATTGTACCTGATGATGTTTCTCCTTTTTATAAAACCGGAACCCTTGCCTAAAGAAACGGCGGATGATGAGTTGGTACAGTCGAGTGATTCAAATCGTTTTGAGTGGTGGGCGATCTAGGTACTCTACAAACAAGACCAAGCCAACGGATTCTAGAAAAATACCGATCAACGAAAGTTGGAACACAAAATCGAAGTTTTTCTTCAAAATATTTTAAGTAGCTGAGTTGAATATAGCGTACGTATGGATGCGGTATGTTGCTTATGTTGTAGAATCTTTAGTAAGGGCGTTAAAACGGAATGAGTTTTCACCAAAACGGGTTTTACAAATGGGAAGAAAATGGAAGAGAGATTGTCCAAACATTGTGAAAGCAAAACGCACATTCAAAACACCCATGTGTCGCATACAAGGACTCATTAAAAGCAGGCTCTGTACTTAACGCAAATGTCTTCAGCATATGAAGAGAAGATTCTTCAAAAGCGGAATATTTTAAAATAATCGCAGATATTTTACAGACCCTACGTCGCCAGTGTGTTACTCTTAGAGGCCCGATGGATCAGAAGACTCCAAGAATAAAGGCAATTTCAAAGAATTCTACGAACTTGTAAGTAGATACAACCCATAATTTAAAGAACAGCACGAAAAATATTTTAACCTGACAGATTCAGACATACAAAATGAGAATATAAGCAAACGCGGAAATATGAGTTTAAATATCATCGTTGACGAAATCAAATGTTGCGGCATGTATGCATTAATAGTAGATGAAGCACGTAGTTTTAAGGAACAATAACTTTCTATTTGTGTGAGGTATGTTAAGGGCTTTGAAGTTGAAGAGAGGTTTTTGGCTCTTAAAAATTGCTGTCAGGAACGTGATGCTACAAATTCAAGTAATATTTTAGTAAATTATGTAAAAAAACATTGGATTAAAAGATATTCCCATCTTTGCCTAGACATATGATGGTGCAAGCTTTATATCCGGTAGAGTTGGAGGCTTTCAAGCAAAAATAAGAAAGAAACATCCTTCTGCGATGTATATACATTGTATGGCACATAGATTAATCTTGGTCATAACCGATTTATGCCCTAGAAGCACTTTATGTACATTTTTCTTCTCCTGGTAATCACGATTTCTTAACCAAGATATAAAAAGAATTGGGTTCTTCAAAGACTGAGTTAAATCGCTTGTCAGATACCCGATGAAGTTACCGAAGTACTGCCAAGCTGTTAAGGAAAGCTATTGTGCGATAATTAATGCTCTTCAATTGGAGATCCAATAAAACACAAAAACAAAAATGCTGTGGGAGCGGCTGGATTGCTGTTCACCATGAAAACTTCAAAATTTTTGGTTAATCTATTAATCATGGACGAGATTCTAACCATGACAAATATTAAGAACAAGTAGTTGCAGTCAAAAAAACGGAACTTTGTCTGAATCTGTAAATATTATTAATGAAACCATAGAATCATTGAAGCAACAACGCGATGAAAAGGTTTTTGCAAAATTGTGATTTGAGATAGAAGATTTGGCCACACAAAATAACATAGGTCTTGATATACGAAGTTCGAAACGCAAAAAAAAAAACAGAAAGTGTTCGTCTTAAAGAATTTGTCGTAGAAGCATCGACTTTATCAATTGACGAATTTAAAGACACACTGTTCAATCAAGAAAGGTTTTGGTTAACTACGGTTTATTACCCTGCATTTGATAATATCACAAACCATATGAAAATTAGATTTTCGCCTGAGAGTCGAGTTTGAAGTTTATTCAGAATTACGCAGATACTTTTCTAATCTATAAAGAGATTTTAAAGGCGTAAATGACCGTAATAAAGAAATGTGTTAGAGAACGGGACGGATATATGGGCACATCCGATATTACCTATGTTGCCGGAAAAGAAACATTTCCCAATGTATACAGATTTATTCAACTTGCGTTAACATTACCAATATCTTCAACCTCATGTGAGGAGAATAAAAACTGGCAAAGATCGACCGTGAGTCAAGATATATCCAGCCCCCAAGCTATCGCAAGTATTGAAAGTGACATTACAAAATCCCTGATTTTAGATGATATTCTCGAAGAATTTATCCAACCAGGAAATCGGACATTGTTACTTCAATAAGCAATTATAGTGCATAATCTAGCATTTCTTTAAATAAATAACATTTAAATTTAGAAACTCGTTAATTTTGAATAAAAACATCTGTTTAATTTTATTTCTTCTTCCAGTTCAACAATCATATTTACCTATATCTAATATAATATGTATGAATGTTATTATTATTACTATTATCTCTATTTATAGATTGACTGTGTGGTACTTAGCTTAGCATGTCATTCTAACAAAACTATACTACTTTATAGACATTCATTCACAAACTCATACTAGCGCGCACGCATGCACGTACTTTTCATACATAGAAACGCACACATGCGCATACGCACACACGCACATAGGTATACATGTACACACGTACACACGTACACACGTACACACGTACACACGTACACACGTACACACGTACACACGTACACACGTACACACGTACACACGTACACACGTACACACGTACACACGTACACACGTACACACGTACACACGTACACACGTACACAACGTACACACGTACACACGTACACACGTACACACGTACACACGTACACACGTACACGCGTACACACGTACACACGTACAACGTACACACGTACACAGGTACACACGTACACACGTTCACTCGTACACACGGACACGTACATACGTACACACGTACACACGAACACACGTACACATGTACACACGTACACACTTCACACGTACACACGTACACACGTACACACGTACACACACGTACACACGTACACACGTACACACGTACACACGTACACACGTACACACGTACACACCTACACGTACACACGTACACACGTACACACGTAGACACGTACAAACGTACACACGTACACACGTACACACGTACACACGTACACACGTACACACGTACACGTACAACGTACACACGTACACACGTACACACGTACACACGTACACACGTACACACGTACACACGTACACACGTGTGTACGCACATACAAACACACACGCGCGCACGCATACTTGCACACGTGTCCACGCGCAGTCTCACACATGCACACACCCACACATACGCGCATACACGTACACACTCACATATACATACGTATGCACTCGCATACTACTTGTGGAAAAAATACCTACATTGGATAAAGCGTAATAGTGTCAGTAATCAAAAATGAAGCAAAAACGATCCAGGGAATTATTGCTGGAATTATTAAGGAAATTGTTCACAAAGCTACAAACATGTAATAGCATGTGATGAGTGATAAGATTTTAAACAGATCAGGTCTACTTATGATGCATATTTGCATTAGGACAAGTATGAGGAAAAGCCATAGGACTTCAAAAACCTGCACTTCTTTGTTTTATTGACATAGCGCATGCCTTCGACCGAGACAGGTTAGTAGACGTAATAACTTTATTAAAGGATCACAACGTATGCAAGAAGATATCGCAAATGAGGTACATCATCACAATAACCCGAACAACAAAACTGTAAAAGATTGCCCTCAACCGTTTAGCATTATAAGGGGCGTAATAATCAAGGAAGGGAAACAAACCAAAGAAGGGTATATATTTGTAAACACCTAAATTAGAGTAGTAGCATTCGCAGACAACGTCGGTTTAAGCTACCAACGAACCATTATTCCAGGCGTTATGAGAGAACACGAAAAAATAAAGATATGGGCATACAAGGCAAGCTCAGAACATACAAAGTTTGTGACCAGTATTCACATATACAAGAGCATAAACAAGACCTGACACGCGGAAAACAAATCAAATGCACGAGGGATCAAGATAAAGTAGATAAACTGAGATTATTGCCTGAAAGTATTGAACCTAAGGAGATCACAATTCAAGAATCCAAAAAATCCATCATGGACCGCAGCTAACTTAGAAAATCTTTCTTCGCAGGTCGCAGCCTTATACTTGGTGATTTTAAATATCATAATAGAATTTGGACGTCTTCGTATACGAGCCCACAAGGTACCACTTTTGAAAAATCTTTAATCAGTTAAAACAATGTACCACCAACTTACCGAAACCATTTTAGTGGTAACTTTAGTGCAATAGATCTTTCTCTAACGTCCCCATCACTTGCGTTAGACCTGTTATGGTTAGTTACGGAAGATAGCCACCATAGTAAGCATTTTCCTATTTTGTTAGAACTCAACATAAAAAAACACGGCAGATAGCGATTTAATACACAAAAATTAGATTCATGTGCATCTACTGGAGCAATACAAACAGCAAATGTAGAGGCTGGTGTAGGAAAAACAATAAAAATATAAAGCATAGCATAGTTGAAGCAGCTAATGAAACATACCTAAATAAGTGTGGCACGATTAAACGTGTACCTGTCCCCTGGTGGACCATAGACATAGGTATTCTTAATAAAAATAAAAAACGATTGCTGAATCGGTATAGAAAATACCCTATTGTTGAAAACCACCTGGCTATATAGCCAGGTCTAACGAAAGGTTTGAAAAATTAAAAATCTAGAAACTTTCTTGGCAGAACTATACATCCACTATAACACGTACAAGTTCGCAAAGTGAGATATGGCAGAAAGTTAGAAGTATTATGGGTAAAACTAGCTCACCTATTCCACCAAGCCTGATCATGCGTGGAAAAGTTGAAAATGATCATGTGGCTGTAGCAAACCATTTAGCGAATTATTTTCAGTCAATATCTAATGATTACCAATATCCAATGAGCTCAGAAGCAATCAACTTTGATAACGATGAAAAGAAACATACAATGTCCCATTTACCATAGCAGAAGTGTCATAGCTTTAAAGACTGTAAAAGAGTCAACTGCTGGACATGACAAAATAACCTACTCATTAATTCATCTTCCCGCTGAAATAAAGGGAACTTTACTCAACATATGTAATCAAACATGAAAAACTGGTACTTACCCATCTAAGTGGAAACTAGCTGTTATTGTCGCCTTACCCAAAGCCGGAAAAGACAGTAAAACATCAGAATCGCTGTCACTTCTTGTTTGCCCAAGCTCCTCGAATCTATTGTAAGATTTCGCCAGATAGTAACCGTTTTTTTTGTAATCGCGGACACGGGCACACGGACGTGCCGAACAAGACCATATATAAGGACATGTTGCACATAACCTTATAAATAGACTACATTTTGACACATTTAAATATTACTGCAGAAAGCCAAATTCAAAGCATACCCTTGCCCATAAGTCATCCAAGTTTAAATATGTATGGATTATGAAAAAATCCTCTTGATTGGAGATGGAAGTGGAATGTTAGTGGCTTATCTGTAGTGCCACAAGCATTACTTGACTTGATTTCCTGTTTTATCCAAAAGTGTTTGCGGCAAGTCAAGTTGTAGGAACATTGGATAGAGTATAATACTTGTTTCTACGTCTCAAAGATCAACATGTGAATTTTCAACAGATGTTTCCTTGTTTATCTAAAAACCGAGCTGGTAGCGTAGTGGTGACACGACCTGCTTAGCATTCGGGAGGTAATGGGTTTGATTCCCGTTACCGTCTACCTTGTATGAGGTTTTTTCAGATGTTTTCCTCATACACATGTAGCGGCATGGTCACTGCGTATATGTACACCATGTGTGGCTACTTAGGCGAATGCTGGGGTAGTATTTTCCCCCTCAGAACCCTAACTCCGTTCCTTCCGATCCTCTCCTGACCACACCCATCCTTAATCCCACCATGCATATATACGTAATGTATGCATGAACGCCGGGAATTCATGATTGTGGTTGAAGGAGCTCCGAAAGCTTGAGCAGCCCGCCCTCTCCTTTGGGGAGGGAATTAAATACGTGGCGTTTTCCTTTTTTTATCTAACAAGATGAGTACTTAGTGATGAGCTGGAAATAATATATTGTATGGGACTTGTAGAGAAAGAATTATGCTCCCTATAAGATACAGTTATACCTTTCCCGCAAAACGTATAGAAAATTAGTTATGCAGTAAGAAACGCAAGAAATGAATTATTAATAATAGTTAATGTGTGATTTTTCAAAATGGTCAGAAACGCAAGAAGGGTGCGGGATGAAAACTTTTATTACCTAATTAAAATACTTAACCTTTTTTTTGGTTTAAGTTGTGTTTTTAGAAACAAATTTTATAAGCTTTAAACATTTGAATAGCACCTGTTACCTGTTAAGATATCAATGCAATATAGACGAAAATAAGAATTACTGCACCTTTTCCGTACTAAAATTACTCTTTTACTGAAATATATGTGTTCATGGGGAACCTATACTTATAGAAGATAGGTTTACTTATATTTTTAATTATCTTGCCCTTTTTTCTTTCCAACTTACATATACATTCGTAGGTATAGAAGTCTATGCAATCGACTTACTAGGTAATTTTGCGTTTGGAAATGTTTCGATTGCGATGTCGGGTGTGTGTGCGCGTGTGTGTTTGCGCGTGCGCGTGCGTGCATGTTAGTATCCACGAGAAGTCCAGGACGACCACACGCACGTATTTTACATCTCGTATTTAAGCTTGTTTTCATTTCTGCTAAAGCTGTTTAGATTTTGGGAGACATTCAGCGGCGGAGAATTTTTGGATTTTTGAAACAGCTGTATATTTCAAACATCTCAAACACCAACATATAGACCTTAAAAATATCGATTAATTATGTTCTAGGCAATTTTTTGATAAGATAGAATTTAATTGTTAGTTCAAATTTAAAATTATTATCTTCTGTAGGTTTTTAATGGTGTATTCGTATATTAATGTAATACAATCTAAACGTTCAATAACAACTATGGAATATGACTTTATACGTTTATCAAACTGTTATATTAATAGGATATGTTCATGTTTTAATTTTCAAATTTCACAAAATTGTTTCAACACCATTAACAATTTTAAAAGATATTACCTACTACTGACGAAGATAACTGTAAGTGTTAACGAAACGTTTAGATCGTATTACATTAATATACGAATACACCATTAAAAACGCAAAAAGATAAGTATTTTAATATGTGTAATAATGGTGAAAGTTTACATTTTCATATTAGTTTAAATTTGTTCAATATCAAGACACATTTTTTTAAAGAAAATTTAATTTTACAAAACTTTTTTTTATAAAGTTTCTTAATATAAAGCAAACTAAGTCTAAAAATGTATGAAATAGGATTGAAAATGCTTAAAGTTCATTATCGGTATTTCATTTGCCATAGATCATAGTCTTAGTTTTTATAATGTCGCCTATTTTCGTTATGAACCTATTAAAAAATAGTTTGTATATATAGGATTATAATGTATCGTTTTAAACTCAATTTCACTGTGTTAGTTTTCATTTATATTTTGTAAATAAATCGTCTGTAATAATCAATGTTTGTAGATGATCTTATGTTTCACCGTTTGCCGTACATCAACAATCTAATTATAAATGGTTTTGTAAACAATTTGTACTTAAATGAATTCTTACAAAATATGGTGTATAAATCACAAAATATAAAAATACCGAAGACTATAACGTTTTTAAACAAGGTTTGTAATTATGTTCATTACAATACAGTTGAGTAATGTTTCACTTTAGGTGCAAATAAAACAAAATCTAATTGTGAATGAAACTATTAATGGTGTTGATTTTTCTGAATTTGTACAAGATATTGTAGATATAACAAAAGACGACGAAATCGGTGGAAGCATAACATTTACACAACCTGTTTACGTGGAAGAAGAATTAATAGCGGAAGATTTAGGAACTGTTTTCTTAAATGGAATAGATTTAAATAACTGGATAGAAAATGCTGTTTTTACCAATAACGGAATGATTCCAGGCAAATTAACGTTTGAGTACGTTTCAATTCAAGATAGTCTATACCTGGATGCTGTAAATGACATTGATTTAAAATCATTAATTCCACTGAAAACTCACCAGAATATCACCCAGTCCTTAGAGTTTGTTGAAATTACATCTTTGCATAATGTATCTGTACAACAGTTGGTAAATGGTTATATAGTTTCGGATGAGTTTCAAAATTCTATATTAATGGTAGGTAAATTATTCTGTTAGATGCAAACTTCGATCATATTTATCCTTAGAACCAACTTTCTCATGTGATCTCATCCAATGTTACATTTGATAATAATGTATTAGTACGAAATAATATTCAAATCTTTGGTGCTGTTGATGGGCGTAATCTCAGTAAAGTAGTTACTACTAATACTGAACAAAATTTAACAGCAAATTACTTTTTTGATTGTGAAATAACAATAGACGAATTAGAAACTACAGGACACATAAACGATATAAATATAAATAAATGGAATGAACGTAGTGTGAAAACTTATCATGAATTTCCTCAAATTATATATGATAATTGGACAGTTACTGACAGAATAGTTTTTGGTGAAAATGTTTTTGGTGATGCACTATTACATGGTATGAGCATGGATAAAATAGTCGAAACTATGGAAGAAAAACGTCTTATGAAACTATCTGTTGAAAGTGGAATTATAGTAAGTTTATTTATTGTTAATATTTGTCACAATAATTGAATTTTCTACTTCCCCTCTTTATTAATTTTCTATTGGTGGTTCACAAACAATCTAAAAATTATTGTAACGTCCCCCAGGTACCCTATCTTGAAAAGAGTAATTTGAACTTAATTGCAATAATGCAAATTCAAGAACCAAACAATCGGTAAGTGAGTTACCTTTAATTGACTGACAATAATGTCACTATTACTCAAATTAATTGCCTGCCTTACTTTGACTTTCCGGGCAATAATTAAAACATTAGCATTTATTTACAAGTCTGATATTTATTACTCGCAAATCTCAAACCTGATCAAACGAAGAGGCCGTCTAGTGTTAGGTACGTTTTGCTATCTAAATGAGATAGTCTGGATGAGGTACGTGTATAATGTAAGTGGTGTAAATGGTATAATAAATTTAATAATAAATAAATGTAATAAGTAAATAAAGAAATAAATATGAGTAAAAAGTTCTCCAAACACAAATCGTTAAACTAACTGGAGAAACTAACCATTCACCAAAATAATGCCTTCGACTCAAATCGGTAGATTAACATAGGGCCAGTCTTTTGATTTGCTTGATTACCGCAAAATCTGCCAGCTTACTTCCACTGAACATAAATAATAAAAATGAAATGTAACACTAATAAAATGATCTCGGACGCCAAGTTATTTTTAATAATGCTCGGAATAACTAAACCGAGGTTGTTTACAACAATAAAAATTTTATCAAAATGTAAAATAATAAAAAAATATACAAACAATGTTTATTAACAGTGAAAATGAATATATCTTAAAACTAGCCTTAACTTACGAAAAAATCATTAAACATTAAATACCTGTTTGTAAAATTTTTGTACACAAATTTTCTAATACCCTCTGGTATCTAAATGTTTACGGAAATTTCAACTGAGGTGATGTCATCTTTGCATCAATATTGCGCAATATCTTGAAATAATGCTTTACGTTGTAAGCCACACCCAAAACTGGAATTATCCTTATAAATTTTCTTCGTGAAATTGAATAATCCAATATTTGTTGCATTTCTTGAAATTTTCAATGCAAAAATGAAAGCGTACGCAACAGTAAAATTAAATGCGTACTTAAATGTAATTAAAGTGTAAATCACAGTAAAAATAAAAGAAAGGAACGTAAAATAAACGTAAAATAAAAGTGCCTGAAAAGAGCAAATGTTTTAATTTTTAATATAACGAGTTAAAACATCTTACCATCAAATTAATGGCACTTGCACAAAATTTAGGTGAAAAAGCTTTCTGCTTCTCACCACATTCATCAGGAAGTAAAAAAAATGGATGCTTTGAAATTAGACGAGCTAGTCGTGCGCGAAAGGATTTGCGCAAAGAATTAAGTCACGATGACGTAATGCGCGAATAAAATGATCAGAAAAAGTAATTTAAAGTGGGAATATAAATCTTTAAGAAATATATACCCTTAAGAAGATATGCACTTAAGTTACACCAAAATGCAAATTAAGTTGCCTACCTCATAGCTATAATGTAATAATTAATTAAATTTTTTTCTTATATTTACAACAGAACGAATGGAAGACCTTAAATTAAGGTATATTTTAATATAACTCAAAAAGGGTTGTTACACGTGTTGCATCATGCGGGCAGGTAAAACAAATGAAACTTCTCAAATTAAAATCAACGAACTTGGCGCACCGGTGGTTCAGCCCGTTAATCTACTATTGTGGGAAAGAACCACCAATAAAACCCACTTTATTCTTAAATAGTAATTGCACAAGTACATTAACAAATCAAATAACAAAAAAAAACAATGGAAGGGTTAAATATATAACAAAACAGCATTAAATCAGGTTAAAGTGCGTACGAAATTATAACATTAAGAGAAAATGAATAAAAAAAGCAGTTAGTTACACAGAAACACAATAATAAAAAAAACACATATAGTCACACTCACAATTGGGTCATAAATAAAAATCATAATAAAATCGTAACACCAAACATGTGGCCCTCTTTAAAAAGCAACCATGCCGGTCTTTAAGTAAATAAGCACATAAATAATAAAGCAAATCACGGAACATATAAAATACAACAACAGTAAAATTGCACAACTACTAGGGTAAATGCGAGGATCAAAAGAAAACAAAAGAAAAATTACCCAATTGTTTAGTGACAACTGACATAAAAACTCAATAAAACAAAGCCTTACAAGGGTACGTTATAAATAGCTCACTAACATCGTGACCGATATATGTTTGAGTGCGTTAGAAACATACCGTGCCTCTCTCTCTCCGATTACACATCCACCTATACAACAAATAAAAACAATAAAAATAAAATTCGAGGTGTTTAATGGTCTGGCTTGGGAGTGTGTACCAACGTGCAATTTCCTTTTACAATTAATAACCCGCGGCATCCTATATCCATTCACCAGCCACCTTTCCACAATTATAAATATAATCAACAACCAACAATGCTAATTCGCAGAAATACCCGCGGGAGAGGGCCCTGTACTGTCCTTTTATTTTAACAAATTTCAGCTTAATGAGTCCGCGTACGAATAAGATACCTTTATAAGACAATGTTTGGTATTTAATATGTTATCTAGACGGGTAAAACTATTTGCTGCGAGCTTTCAGTTATATAAAAATACATACTTACATTAGAATAAATATTCCCTTAATTGATCACAGGCACAAATCGTTAATAGACGCGGTTTGACCCCGAAAGAAAAGACAACTTAGTGTTGGCGAATTCAAAAGAAAAATGCACACGCACGAATTATTTTGAAGACAAACTGTTTACAAGGAAGGGATTTAATTAACCCAAAAATCGATCTGGCTCGATTAAAAAGATGGCTGTAACTGCCTTCCCCCTCGATCCAAACATAACTATATCTACTCCCGAAAAACCACCTCCGTCTTTCAAAAGTAATCTTAATTTTAAAAATATGCATTCGTCTGTAACAACCTTCTATTTACGGGTCTCGAGTTTCCCAATTAATCATTAGACCCATGACATTTTTACATCAAGAGCGCGCATAAGAAAAATTCCAATGCTTTGTTACGCTCCTTCAGTAAAGCATTTTTAAGCGTGCACCTGCCACTCACCCCCTAACATGTGTTTACATACATATTAGTTACAAACAATCCTACATTCCTTAGATAAAAATATATAAATAAAAATATTTTGAAAACATTAGTAAATTAGGACGTACTATCAAGATATTAAAAATTCACTAATCGTTTCTATCGTGGTAACAATGGCGATTTGACAAACGTTTATTACAATAATAAAATTTTCGCTGTCCGCTACCTACAGAACGCTCCTTCGAAAGCTCAACGATGTCCGCTCGGAAACATTCGGAGAGTTTTCAACATCCTTCGCTTCGGATCGGGATCCTTCGCTACCTTCCGCTACGAACTAGAGCCATTAGCACTAAAACAAAACTTAATTAGTAACCAGCTTAACTAGGCCAACTAAACATCTTTAGACAACATTCTCAAAAACAATTAGAGAATATGAATAAACAATACATGCATAAAATAATATGAAGAAAAAAATAAAAAAAGAACAAAAAAAAACAAGTAAAAAAAGTTAAAAAAAAATGGGCATATACACCCAGGATTCTACTCATTTTTGGTCCACGCAAGGTACCTAGGGCACGGCCGTAGATATTCCTAGGATTCGGGCCTATGATAAAACTTCAGGTTAGTAATGTTATAATTCCCCTTGATAGAATCCATCTCTTCATCCAACAAACGGTACACGTTCGGGTAGGGTTTGGCGTCCGAAATATTACTTTCCTTCAGTAAAACGTAGTCGTCGATACCCAGTCTGTCACATTGGTGTTCGAAATCTCCTACTCGCGCTCTTGTGCTTATGTCTAAATTCTGACGAACTTTATTCCAAATTACCCCCTGCGATTCTGTGGCGGAAATGGGCAACATTTTTCTCAGGTAAGTGGCAAACGATCCCTGGGACGCGGAACGTTTACAATATCACAAGGGGATAACCCGTGCTCAAATGGGGAACGATATTAAATAGACATTCTATATCCTTCATGTGATTAGCCCAATTAGCATGCGAATTTCGACAGTAGGCCCTAATCAACCTGCTTAGTTCTCTCTTAACACATCAAAAAGTGACTCGAATTCCATGGGCTAGGGAACCGTTGTATGTAAGATAATTGCTCGGGATAAGATTTAACGCCCGTAGTGGTTGTAATGTCCCAAAAATTTTTCTTCGGGCAATGAGAAAAAAAATCGGCTTTTCAAATGTTTATGGTCATATTGGCTCACTTAAATAGAACCTGAAAGTTTCCTAAGATGTTGTATATGATCACAAGAAGATTAAGAGACAACCAAAAGATCATCAACGTAATTGAATATAAACTGGCGTAATTCGGACCCTAAAATCGCATCCCTAGCCCTCGAAAAAACCTAGTTCCCCGGTCGTTTCCCGAAGAGCGCGGAGGTGGTCGCATTATGGATCCAACATGGCGGAGGTACGCTAAAAGAAGACAACGGTGCCGGTAACTGACTAGCAAAATTGACAGCCTGGGCTCGCGGAACGTCATTTCTTGGTTTCTTTGTTTCAATACCCGATAACCGTTCTAAAAAGGAAAGAGCTCCATTCAAGCTCCGGTCTGAACAGACTCCTCATAATCACTGGGTGGCAATGGGATATTGACGCATTATCTCATACAAAATAACTCCCTCAGAGATGGGAGGATCAAAAAGGCGATAGTCATTAATTTGTTTCAGGTGCACCGGCTTCTAGACACGTTTTTGCCGCTCTCAAGTAATCATCCCCCGACAAGTGATACGATTCCGCAAACTGGTCAAATTTTCGTGAAAACAACGGGTGCAACCAATGGTTACCGGGAAAAATTGGCCGCTCTAATTTTAAAGGGGACCTAGTTTTATTAGATAGCGCCAACAAAATATTGCGACATTCAGTACCTGAAAAGCTAACATCAGCATTTTGAGAAGATTGTTCTTAATCAGGGAGTGTATTGCCACCTCCGTTCACTTTACGCGGGGTAGAGGTAATAAAGCGTACAGAATTACTCTTTCTAACACTAAGTGACTGACCTTCACAGAAATCCGATGAAGATGCTTTGTCCGCAGATAGTCCCGAACCCTGTGCGCCATTTGGACCTCCGTTTCCGGGTGTAGTGACCAGCTTTTCGATGGTCTTTTGCATCATCGCGTTTTGTCCGAGAAGCATTTCCAGGAATCTTCCTTGATTCCGTACAACCTCCTTTAGATCTTCGAGCTCAGCGTCCTTGGGGCTGCCATCTGCAGATCCCGTTACCGGGTTATATCCATTATTGACACCTTAGTGGCTACCGTACATATCCACCCCAATAACTTCCGATCGGTCCATAAATTTTTTTCCATAAACAAATAAAAATTAGTATCATCTTAGTAACATGTAGGCAACTTTAAACGTTCAATAATAGTATTAACCTGAAAGCAAGGATTGCATATTTCATTAACCCATTGTCCGACAGGTAGTGCTGCTTCATTAAAATAGTACAATTGCAAATTTTTGTACTAAGGTAAATGCGAGGATCAAAAGATAACAGACAAGGAATTTAAAAATTACCCAATTGTTTAGTGACATCTAAAGCACAAAATACATGAGTCACATTGTAATAAAGCACATACAAAAGAGAAATCAGCTCGCAGGCAAATAATTCAACTTCAGCAAACTGAAATAAAAACTCATTTAAACAAAGCCTTTCAAGGGTACGTTATAAATAAATCACTAACATCATGACCGATATATATCTCTCTCTCTCTCTCTCTCTCTCTCTCTCGCTCTCCGGTTACACATTCACGTATACAACATATAAAAACAATAAATATAAAATTCGAGGTGTTTAATAGCTTGGCTTGGGAGTGTGTACCAACAGGTTTATTTATTGCCTTTTACAATTAATAACCTGCGGCATCCTATATCCATTCACCAGCCACCTTTCCACCATTATAAATATAAACAACAATCAACAATGCTAATTCGCACAAATACCAAAGGGAGAGTGCCGTGTATTGTCCTTTTATTTTAGCAGATTTCAGCTTAATGCGTCGTCCGCGTACGAATAAGATACCTTTGCAAGACAATGTTTGGTATATTTAATATGTTATGGTAAAACTATTTGCTGCGAGCTTTCAGTTATATAAAAATACATACTTACACTAGACTAAATATTCCCTTATTTAATCACAGGCACAAATCTTAATAGACGCGGTTTGACCCCGAAAGAAAAGACAACTTAGTGTGAATTCAAAAGAAAAACGTACACGCACGAATTATTTTAAAGACAAACTGTTTACAAGGAAGGGATTTAATTAACCCAAAAACCGATCTGGCTCGATTGAAAAGATCGCTGTAACTGCCTTCCCCGCGATCCAAACATAATTATATCTACTCCCGAAAAACCACCCCCGTCTTTCAAAAGTAATAAAAAACAAGAAACACTAACTTATGTTGGAATAGTTTCGTAGTAATTATTGCACGACATCTTAATTTTAAAAATATGCATTAGTCTGTAACAACCTTCCATTACGGGTCTCGAGTTTCCCAGTAACAAAGATATCTTTTCATCGTCCGCTACCTACATTATGTATATATATATTTACTTTTAGGAAGATTATTCCAACATGTGTAAAGACGTAAATGCTATAATGAAGATAGCTGAAACTCAAATATATTTATTTAAATACTTTGATCTTCTCCAAACCTATACATATGGATATGAGATTGAAACTGTTCACCACTTCAAGGTATGAAATTTTGCCGATTTGTATGATATTAATATTAAATCCTCTTTTAGACCAATGTGCAAGATTATATGATAGTTACTGAAAAAAATTTGTGCAACTCACACTTACTAGCGTGGTTTAATACAAGTTTTCACGAAATTTCAATTATTAAAACTGGAACCATATCACAAATGATTAGCGTTTATGATGGCGATTTAGTCTTCTTAGTTAGTAAAAGCAGCGCATATTTGCCAGATTGTAGGTATTTTGGCACAAATATTTGGAAGTTTCATCATCAAGAACTAGTACCATTATATAAGTTAGAAAATTATAAATTACTACAAGAATCGCTAATTCCTGGAACATTTTATGCTTTGTCAGACGATTTTGTTGTAGAATATCATCTTATTACAAAAGGAGACACTAATGCAAAAATGTATAGAAAATGGAAGGTATCTGAAGGTACAGTATAATCTTTATATTTCATTTTCGTAAAGTTCGAAAATTGTCACACCATATAAGGTTGAATAAAAGCAAATTTAAAATTGTTGTATTAAAACCAAGTTTGTACCATGCAAGGTGCAGTAGGGTGTAATTTTGGACGTGCTATATGTGGCACGTACAAAAGATTTGATGGTTCAAATCAGAATTTCAATTTCTTTGAAAATAATACACAAATTTAAAATTTAAATTAAATTTTAACGTGTTTGGGATTTTCCCGGCACTATAGGTATGTGTTCTCTAGCACAAAATAAACAAAAAAGTTCATATAAACATGTCAAATTAAATTATTACCCAGATATTGGAACATAAAGATTTTATTAGTTGAGTTACTTGGCCTGTTTCCACAGTTTTTGCTTTTATAGGGCGACGTTTCGGAAGCGGACTCTGCTTCCGTCATCAGGCATAGTCCTCAGAAGGACTGTTTTCGCAATTGACTACTCTCAGATTCGAACTTGGTACCTTTCACTTGTAAGTCTGACACCTTTACCACTGAGACACTGATTACTCCAATATATATATATATATATATATATATATATATATATATATATATATATAAGCTCTTTGCGCATTATTGGTATCCAAATGGGTTTCATTTCTGCGCTAGCGTGGTTTCGTGGATTTTGCATAGCACTAGCAGATAATCCAGTAAGCCAAGTTCTAAAAAATATATATTGGATTACTTAGTAGCTCAGCGATGAAGGTGTTAGACTTACAAGTGAAAGGTACCAATTTAGAATCTGAGAGCAGTCAAGTGCTTTGGAAAAAATCATAATACATTAATTCGACTCAAGCGCGAAAACAGTCCTTCCCAGGACTAAGCCTGCTCTTCCGAAACGTCGCGCTATAAAAGCAAAAACTGTGGAAATAGGCCGACCAACTCAACCAATATGAAACCACAGTTACAAAACACTTATAATACAGAAAGAAAAATTTTAACAATACCATGGAGGCATATTCGAAGCTTTAGCACAATTGCATACCGTTCATTCGTTTAATTAAAAATCTGTCAATTAGTATTAAACACTGTTTGTGTAAGTTACTCATCTGGTTACTCATCTGTTTTACTAATTGGTGCGTCTTCGTGATGAGACAGTTCAATTATTGATTATCATGCCAGATACCACATATTTGTTCACTAACACTTTTAACTTATGGAGAGGTACATACGAATGGTGTTCGAAGAATGAAAAAATTCCCAATCGAAAAATACCAAATCGCAAAACGTTTGAAGCCATTTAAATACGTCTTTAGGAAAATGGCACGCTAAAACCTCAACGGGCAAATGCTGATCGACAGAAATTTCGACGAAATGCAAACGTTGAAGAAGAAATATTCGGTGCTGTTCAGTTACCTTCTACTGCTACCACAAGAAAATTCTCACGTCGTTTCGATATTTCCTCTACCAGCGTGTGGCGAACGTTGCGCAAACAACATCCATTTCACGTTACGCTTGTGTTACCACAAGATTATAACAAGCGCAGAACGTTTTCTCTGTGGTTAATTCGACAATGCACACGAGATCCTAATTTTCTGAGCTGTCTGTTCGTAAAATTATTAGTATAATTAGGGAATAATTCTAATTTCGATTCCGTCTTCCGTCAAGGGGATAGAGGAATTCAAAAGGTGATTAAGTCTTTTATGGGCGTGAACTTAAAATATATGCCTGAAAGGCATATATTTTAGAGACCCAACCAGTTTTGCTGGCTTCTCGTAAATTCTAAAATCTCTATGTGCATTAGTGTTCCGGCCCGCCTGTTCAAACGGTATTAAATATTTTCCCAGTTTTTCGATAATGATCCCAAGCCCAGGTTTACTTATTACCATTAGAAGGATAACACCTTGCTTGTACATCATCTCCCATGCTTAACTCCCGCACCTTGGGGATTGTGTTAGAAGTAGCCTTCGATTTAGGTGCAGCTCTAATGGAGATTTACCACAGGAGAGTGGTGTTGACCTGTATCGCATTAGAATTTCTTAAATTTTCCTTTGCAGTGGTAACTTGGACAGAGTTATGCCCTGTAATTTCTGTTATAGAGTCTGTACAACCGGCGAGCCCATTGGTAGAGGGATGTCCCGGAGCTATAAATTTCTGCTGTATACCCTGGTCTGTACAGAATTTTGTAAATGTTTCATTTTTCAAGATGGTTGCATTGTAAGAGAGCAAGATTCTATGTAATCCGTGAATTGAGAATGTGTCTTGAAGGTATTGAATCTGTTGTCAGAGCATTTTTGGAAAAAGCTTCTACCCATCCGGATATTACGTCGGCCACAATTAAAAAACTATGTTCTTGGAATAGTCCAGCATAGTTCATGTGAACCTCTTTCAAATTTTCTGATGGTTCATCCCAATTATGTATCACTACTTTTGAAGGGTTTTTTCCTACTTGGCCACAGTCTTGACAAGTTTTAACAAGGTTTTCAATACCTTTATCTAAGTTTTTCCAATAAACGTATTGCCTGGCTAGTTGTTTCATTTTTACTATACTTACATGAGTGTCGTGAAGTTCATAGAGCACTATTTGGTGCATGGAGGTTGGTGCAGCTACTCGGTGTCCTTTACAGATAATGCCATTTTGAAAATAGAACTCAGGGTCATAATTTACGCCATGTATAAGATTTTATTTTTGACAGTTGTTCATCACGTGAGGTTTCTTCAACGAGTTTTTTGTAAT
This sequence comes from Vesta saturnalis, assembly GCA_036346205.1. Classification (NCBI taxonomy): domain Eukaryota; kingdom Metazoa; phylum Arthropoda; class Insecta; order Coleoptera; family Lampyridae; genus Vesta; species Vesta saturnalis. Next base: position 5,393,066 of record JARFJB010001965.1, on the reverse strand, counting down.
TAAGAGTGCCGTTGGAAATTTGATAAATGGCATCATTTGAAAGTAAATAGACGTCTTCAAAATATTGTTGAAACTGAGAAATATTTCTTGGATGGGAGATCTGGACGAAAATCCGAATTGAAATTTTCTTCACCATTTTTATGTTGAATTTGATAATAGAAGTTAGCCAAGTTGCGGATCGTAAGAGTCTTGCAGACGTCATTGCTGGAAGTTTTGAATTTTCATGTAAAATGTGAGTTAATTGACGGTTATTGATAAATAGGGTACATTTCCTACCATAAACATAATAATACATTTTTTTCAGAGCAAACACAATCGCCAGCGCCTCTCTGTCGAGTTGGCTGTAATTCATCTCAGCTTTTGATAATGACGCGAAGGCGATAGGTTCATCTACGCCATTTATGGTATGCGAAAGTATTCCGGATACACTTGTTGGGTTAAATGGCGTTAAAACTCTGCCGCTTGCAATTTCGTTTTACAACTGTATGAATGCTGATTCGCAAGTTGAGGACCAGTAGATCTTGCGATGTTTTTGTAAATATAATTCCAGTGGGTACGTTAATGATGACGTGTCTCGTATAAACTTTGAGTAATAAGTAGCCATTCCTAAAAATCTCTTAACATCGTCTTGCCTTTTTAGTCTTGGTGCACTAATCTTTGCTTTGACCTTGGTCGGGTCTTTAGATATTTTTCCTTGTTCAATAACATATCCAAGGTACCGAACTTTTGCTTTAAAAAACTCACACTTTTCTTTATTGAGATGCAGGTCAAATTCTTATAGCCGATCAAGGCAGGCAATTAGGTTTTCATAGCATTTTGTTCGTGTTTTATCATGAACGATTGTTATCGAAGCATATTGTAATACCTGTAAGGCCAGCCAAGAATTTTTCCATAACAAGATGAAAGTCATTTGGTGCGATCTTGATGCCAAAAGAGAGTCGATTAAATGAATAGCTGCCTTTATGGGTAATAATCGTTTGAATTTTGGCATTTTCCTTATCGACTGGAACGTGAAGGTAAGATTTCACCTGATCCAAGGAACAATGATACACAGAATTGTTAAGTTCTGTTAGAAGGTTATTAATTCTTGGTATAAAGTGGTGTGTATTTTGAAGTTGGGGGTTTACTACCATTTTATAGTCGACACACAGACGTACGGTGCATCTGATTTTGAAATAATAAGAAGGGGAAATGCCCAGTCGCTTTCTTGAACTATTGAGATAGTACCTTGGTTTTCTAGAGTTTCTAGCTCTTGCTCTACCCTTACTTTGAGTGCATGTGGGACTTCTCTGGCTTTGACAGCTAAGCTAAGGGTTTTGCAACGATATAGGAGAGGAGAAAGGTTATCCGAGAGAACGTAAAGCATTTCTTTTGATTTTTATGTTCTTACATAGTACTTCTACTTCAGTTACTCAAATAGGAGCAAAAATGCCAGCAGTGTATGAACGAAATCGAACTTTAGTATCTTGAAGTTTAGTATCGAGGTTTTGTTTTGATTTATTTAAAAGTGTTTGTCCCGCTCCTGAGTCAACTTCAAACACTGTTGTTGATTTTTACTTGAATAAAACATTTGTCTGTCTTGATCAGGGCTTTTGATTGCATATATTGATATATTGTGAATTGATATTGGAGCAATGCATCTTCTGTATCAACGGTCTTTACTCCATTTTTTCACCAATTAATCTTTTCAGGCAAGCTTTTTCAACGTGACCCAATCTTGAACAGAACCCACATTGTAAATTGGTCGACTCGACTCTACATTGCTTTGAATTATGAGTATTTCTAGCACATTTTAAACAGAGACCTTCGATTTCCAGATGTTTTAGATTCAGACGAGGTCGGCGTTGTAGCGAAGGACTTCTTTTATACTCTCTATGGCTTGTATTTCTACTTCGTGATCTAGAGATCCTGTATACATTGGCTGACGCATTTTCGTCTAGTTTACCGAACTGTTGATTGGCTAATGTTGAGGCTTCTAATATTTGGGCTTTTGAAACTGCGTTTTGAAATTTGTTTTAGTTATCTAGTAACAACTGATGATATACTTGCTAATTGGTCAAACCTCTTAAAAATAGTGAATGAAGAAATAGATCTGCTACCAACTTTTTACTTACGCAAGTGAACATGATGAAATAAATTTACGTAACTAGGTTACATAATCTTGAATGTACTGGTCGGGTTCTTGTTTTTGTGAAAAAAATTTGTGTCTTTCAATTAAAACGATCTTTTTTTCCGTTAGCTGATCGTTCAAAGCTTGAACTACTTCCTCCAGAGTTAGTGTGTTAAGCTCTTTTGGTGCAACTGATAATTTAAGTAATTCAAAATATTCAGGGCCTATGCTATTTAGAAGAATTGTTTTTGATGTGTTTTTGTCCGATTGTCATTCTTTGATGATAAGAAAATTGTTGAATCTTTCATATATTGTTAGAAAGTTTCTTTATTCTTATCAAAATTATCAAATTTACTTACGTTTTGTTGAATTGTTGGAGGGTTTTGATTTAAATTAGCAAATTTTTGAAACATTGTTAGAAATATTTTTCTACTCGTCGCCAATTTATTATGGTTTTAATTGAGTAAAGATATATTTAATATGGAAAAGTGATTTATATTTAGATACATAGAATAGTCAATGAAAACTGAATGCAAAGAAGAAAGGTGCTTCTTATCATTTGACAATTGATAACGTCACTGACAACTCGAACATTCGATGTCTCGATCTTATTATCGATATACAACAAGCTATTAAAATTATATCATGGAATTCAATACATAATAGCACCAGCGCTTCAAATACAAAGCCACCATTTGTTTGAATATTTATTTTTCAACGCGTTTCATTGTAGCATATATCATTATCACGAGGATATATATATATATATATATATATGTGTGTGTGTGTGTGTGTGTGTGTGTGTGCGTGCTTGTGTGTGTGTGCGTGCTTGTGTGTGTGTGTGTGCGCGGGAGCGCGGGTGCGCTGGTGTGAGCGTGCGTGCATTCGTGTGTGAGCAAGCGCGTGCGCGCGTGTACGTGCGTGCTTGTGTGTGTGTGTGCGTGAGTGCAAAACAATAAAAATAATAACAGGAAGTTAAATAAAAGCAATTTTGATGTAAATTATAACTTTATATTTAAAATGTCTGTTAATATTACTTTTCCACACAAATAAGCTATGTCACAATAAAACGCATACGTAAACCAAACAAACTTCAATAAAGAAATATCAATTATAAAACAAAAAGCACAAGGAATGGTTACATTTCAAATGTAATCGGCACTTTAGTTAAAAGGCAAATTAACTATCAAAAACGTTTACCCATCTAACACAGAACCGATAGAAGTGAAATACATATTAATTTTATATTTCATATTCTATAATTCTGTTTATATTAGACAAACACTTAGGAACTCTGATATTAGATACAAAGAACAGATTAGATGTTCCTAATATAAACCCACGAATAAATAAAATTATGCCAACCATTTCAAAGTAAATAATAATATTTTGACTTTTTACAAAATAACATTAAACTTTTACATTTCAGATTGAATTAAATTAGATGTTTTGGAATCATTCGAAATTTATAAACATAAACAGAGAGTACCTTTAATGAACGAACAGTTTGATCTTATAGACTCATCATTAACAGACATTTTAAATATAGTATTGTAATTTACACCAATTTTCCTTTTTTGTTAATGATTTGTTATCATAACTATATATATTTTCTCTTGATGATGATACATGTATCGAAACGCGCTGAGAAGTAATAATATATTGATTATCAAGAACAGTAAGGGACGTTTACCGGTCGACGGCCATGTTTGGAGGTTGAGCGATAGCGAAGCCTCCAATTTGGCCGTAGACCGGTACAACCCTTAATGTTGTGATGCTCATTCTGTTTTTTGCATGATTGTATTAAGTTTACCACAATTGAAATTATTTAAATGCTACTAAACAAACGAAAAGTCAAAAGTGACGTTTTAAATCGAAATGTTCACATTTTTGTAAGTAAAATCTTACCGACGAGTTGGGTCTCGCAACCAGTAAACATATCCTACTGTCTTGGAAACAGATATGGTAAATAAACGCAAAAGCTCAATCGTGCAAAAAGTAATTATTATTCTGTTTCTGTGGTCAAAATGTTGGTTTTGAATTTAGCTATACTTGGTATTGTGCTATTTCACACAAATGTTAAATTTGGATTAACAATAAACTGTTCATACCAATCCATAAGCTTCATTACTAACATATCCTTTTTAGACATTTGGAAGTTTGTTCCGAGGGGATCAGGCGTTGGATTATCTTTAAGTAATGGTAATAAATTGCTAAAGTTACATCGTGAAAATGATGAAGTGGTAGAAGAAAACTACAGTTACGATACCGATGTGGTTATTAGAGGTCGTGTGGACGAAGAATATAATAATTTTATAACTTCTTGTGATGATGGAGATATTGTAGTAATGAATGTTGGGATCGATAATCGAAAGAGAAGCTTAGTTGCCGTTGCCTCACATGAAGAAACAAGCGTAAAAGGGAAACTTGACTTTATTAAGGTTAGTTGATTATGATTGTATAAGAACTAAGTATCACCGAAAAACACTGCTTCAACATTAATTGAAAGGTACCTAAGAGTTTATTATTTAAACTTCATATGCACGTTATTAACCTTGAATAATTTTTCATAACACAAGCTAGGCAACTATTTCAATTTTTATTTATTCCTTTAGCTGAAGGATAAATGCTTTAACCGTGTTTTGCATTTTGGCGGAAACAAATATAACTTAGGCAAGCATTTCAATCATACTCAGTTAGTTTTTATTTTTAACTTATAGATGTCTGGATTTCTTGCGTTGTTTTCCTACACTTCAAGATAAGTGTTGTACCAAATACGTACACTCATCACAGTATTGCACTCATATAGTTAAATTTTATTAAAAGCAAATCACAATTATACATCATGTATTTAATGCATTCATTTTACACAACTATAAGTAGTAACTAACGGAAGAGTTTTAATTTACTACACGTCCTTTTTTGGATCAGATAGAATTTTCAACGTTACCATTCTCCGTTCAAGGGTAGATTAATGCTTATTTTTTCTGGTTTCTAGAAATTATACAATTACTATTTACAATTTCTTTATTGTTTTTGATGAAAAAATTATAATCACATACATGTTGGGAAGAGGTGGCATGAAAGGGACACACCTTGAAAGGGACAACAGCTGTTACTTTTATATTATTAACTTCTATGTTTTTATACGCTAAGGATAGATGGCAGATACTATTTAGAGTAGCTGGCTCGTTGTAGCAAATTACATATTTGCATGTCAGTTCGTTTTCTGGTTTTGACGGATGAAATCGTGTTGTTTGAAAACTTTTTTAAAGCTTTTCAGCATTTCGTCAAACATGTCAAACCAACACAAGATCATCTAATTTTAGTTACCATGGACAATCACGATAGGCACATTAGTTTAGATGTAATCATGCATGCCAGAGAAAATGGAGTTGTGTTACTCACTTTCTCATACCACTGCAGCCATAGGTTGCAACCGCTTGATGTGTCAATCTTCGGTTCATTTAAAACTATTTTTAAAGTTGCCCTAAACGATTGGATGGTGTCTAATCCGAGCAAAACAGGTACCATCTATCACTTACCAAAATTTGCAACCGTTGCTTATGGAACATCCTTTACTATTACCAATATCACATCTGGATTTCGAAAGGCTGGCATTTTTCCGTTTAATTCAGAAAATGTTAGGGAACAAGATTTTTTAAATGCATATGTATCAGATAGACCATTCAAAACTGAAGCTTTAAGGGTTGAGAATACCATTGAAATAAATGCAACAAATAACCCCATGTCTAGGTTGTATACCAGTTACTTCAACAAGTTCCTGTACTAGCGAAAATGCTGATGAAATTTTACCAGTCACTAAAACTACTTTAAGTGTTACTCCTGAATTAGTTAGACCTTTTCCAAAAGCACCTGTAAAAGTCAATAGTAACCGTGGAATGAATCGCGGATCTTCCAGAATATTAACAGACATACCTGAAAAATACCAAATAGCAATGGAACAACAGCTGAAAGAAGAAAAATTGCGAAAACAAGCTATACAGAAACAAAATCGGTTGAAAATAAAATTGTTTGCTGACAGTAGCAGTGAAGAAAGCGACGTACAAATACAGTATGATGAAAGTGATGCAGACAATGAGTTCAATCAAGACGAGGTTGAAGACGAAACTGAAGACCTAAAGGAAAATGATTTTATTTTGGTAAAGCTAATAATAAAAAAAGGCACGGTTAACCATTCAGTAGCACAAATTTTAAAAATTGTGGAACATAATGAATTTTTAGTATCATTTATGGAAAAATCAAAGAAAACTTCTAATTTTAAATTTCCATAACCTAAAGACTTAGTAGATGTTAATAAGAAACATATTGTAATGAAATTACCTACGCCATATCAACATGTGGGTAGTGAACAAGTGAGAGGCTTCTATTATTTTAGTGTGGACCTTTCGAAGTTTAGTGGACTCATGTAGAACACATTTTATGTGTATATATAACCTTATTTGTTTGTGTCCCTTTCAATACTTAGGTGTCCCTTTCAAATACAGCGTAAGCAACAATAATTTTTTAATAAAATACTTATCTTTTTTGGGCATTTTAATGGTGTATTTTAAATTATACAATCTAAATGTTTCGATAACACTTACAGTTATCTTCGTCAGTAGTAATATTTGTTAAAAATTGTTAAAGATGTTGTAAACAATTTTGTCAAAGTTGAAAAATTAAAACATAAACATCAGGCTGCTATTAATATAACAGTTAGAGAAACGTATAAAGCCAACTATAAAATTAAATTTTAGTAAATATAGTAGACATTAATAATTAAATATTGTTTAACTGTCTTAAAGATGACAAATTAGAACATTCTCTACGACGAAAGCTAACAATGAAAAATGTCAGCCAAAAAACACATTTAACAAAATTTAATCAAGTTATGATGTAAGTGTAAAGTTGTGAAAAACTTCAATTTCAAAATAATAGAAGCATTCACAAATATAAACATGACATCAAGAAAATAATCCAGTTAAATCTAACAAAGAGATATCTTTATGAATAAGTGCAAGTGTTATTAAAAATGAAAAGCATAATGCAGAACGTTTTTTGTAATTTTTTTAATTTTAATCTTAATTTCAACTACTTATGTCAAATTATAGTGCTGTGGTAATTTAACATATAATAGTTTGTTTTGACAATATTTCCATATTGTCAAATTGAATGTCATGATTTAGATTATTCACGGCATGGTCAGCCACATCAGACTTCTCTGGTTGACGTAATCTACAAAATCTCATACGCTCTTTACGTCTTGTATCAATGCTACGTTTTGTGGTTACGATGTATACTTTTCCACATGAACAAGATAACTTATACACTCCGGAAGATGATAAAGGGTTTGACACATCTTTAGGTGATCTTAAATGTTTTTAATTTTTCTTGTAGGTTTAAAAATACTCCTAATGCCCTATTTAATTAGGATTCTTTTAATTCTATCTAACATTAGCTATAAAAGGAAGAAAATCAGTACCAACTGATTTTTTTGAAGGTTACATCTAGAAAGTGTAATAACATTATTAATATCTGTAAGTGAATATCCATTATCTTGTAAGGATTTTGTTAAATATTTATATTCATCCTTCAAAAATTCAGGGTCACCAATTCGTTTTAACGATCTACTAAGGATTTAATTACACCAATTTTTTTGACGTGGATGGTGGTTGGATAATTTATGAACGTATCTACCAGTGTGTGTCGGCTTTCTGTAAACCTTAAAAGATAGTGAATTATTGTTTTTAGATAATAATATGTCAAGAAATGGTAAACATCCATTAGTTACTTTTTCATGGTAAACTGAATACTAGGATGTATACCATTTATAAAAACCAAAAACTCATGTAGTGTCTCTTCTCTATGTCTCCAAATAACAAATGTGTCATCTACATATTCACACGAAACTGAAGGTTTTTTAGGTGTATTTTGTAACGCTAATGTTTCAAATCTTCCACGTAAAAATTAGCTATAACAGGACTAAAGGGACTACACATTGCTACACCTTCAATCTGTTCATAAAATTTACTATTCCACTGAAAATAAGTTGTGGTAGGACAGTGCTGAACTTTTTTACATTGACTATTTCTGGTCATCATATATCTATTTTATAATTAAATGAGACATTTAGGTTGAAATATATAACGTTTTAAAGAAAAATGTCCCTTTCATGCCACCTCTCCCCTACTTACCGAAATGAATTACTGCAGTCGACAGTAGCAATTAAAATTCAAAAACAAATATAATCTTCTGTGAAGTAGAAACTAAGTATTTTTAAAATTAGTAATCACTTCAATTAAAGATTGAGTTAAATATGTTTCACGCAGTGTGTGTATATGTATATGTGCGTGCGTGCGCAATACGGACACCGACATCGCCACAGACACAGACACAAATAGAGACAGACACAATCAAGGACACGTACGCGGGAGCAGACGCTGACGCAGTCGCTGATTTGGACACCAACACCGCCACACGCACAGACATAGACACAAACACGGACACGGACGCGGACGCAGACACAGACGCAGACGCAGGCGCAGACGCAGACGCAGACGCAGGCGCGGGCGCAGACGCAGACACACGCAGACTCAGACGCAGACGCTGACGCTGACGCAAATACAGACACAAACAGACACACACACACACACACACACACACACACACACACACACACACACACACACACACACACACACACACACACACACACACACACACACACACAGACACAGACACAGACACAGACACAGACACAGACACAGACACAGACACAGACACAGACACAGACACAGACACAGACACAGACACAGACACAGACACAGACACAGACACAGACACAGACACAGACACAGACACAGACACAGACACAGACACAGACACAGACACAGACACAGACACAGACACAGACACAGACACAGACACAGACACAGACACAGACACAGACACAGACACAGACACAGACACAGACACAGACACAGACACAGACACAGACACAGACACAGACACAGACACAGACACAGACACAGACTCAGTCACAGACAGACACAGACACATACACAGACACAGACACAGACACAGACACAGACACAGACACAGACACAGACACAGACACAGACACGACACAGACACAGACACAGACACAGACACAGACACAGACACAGACACAGACACAGACACAGACACAGACACAGACACAGACACAGACACAGACACAGACACAGACACAGACACGCACAGACACAGACACAGACACAGACACAGACACAGACACAGACACAGAGACAGATACAAGCAGACACAGACACAGACACAGACACAGACACAGACACAGACACAGACACAGACACAGACACAGACACAGACAGACACAGACACAGACACAGACACGACACACACAGACACAGACACAGACACAGACACAGACACAGACACAGACACAGACACAGACACAGACACAGACACAGACACAGACACAGACACAGACACAGACACAGGACACAGACACAGTCACAGACACAGGCACAGACACAGAAACAGACACAGACACAGACACATACACAGACACAGACACAGTCACAGATACAGACACAGACACAGACAGACACAGACACAGACACAGACACAGACACAGACACAGACACAGACACAGACACAGACACAGACACAGACACAGACACAGACACAGACACAGACACAGACACAGACACAGACAAAGACACAGACACAGACACAGACACAGACACAGACACAGACACAGACACAGACACAGACACAGACACAGACACAGACACAGACACAGACACAGACACAGACACAGACACAGACACAGGCACAGACATAGACACAGACACAGACACAGACACAGACACAGACACGACACAGACACAGACACAGACACAGACACAGACACAGACACAGACACAGACACAGACACAGACACAGACACAGACACAGACACAGACACAGACACAGACACAGACACAGACACAGACACAGACACAGACACAGACACAGACACAGACACAGACACAGACACAGACACAGACACAGACACAGACACAGACACAGACAGACACAGACACAGACACAGACACAGACACAGACACAGACACAGACACAGACACAGACACAGACACAGACACAGACACAGACACAGACACAGACACAGACACAGACACAGACACAGACACAGACACAGACACAGACACAGACACAGACACAGACACAGACACAGACACAGACACAGACACAGACACAGACACAGACACAGACACAGACACAGACACAGACAGACACAGACACAGACACAGACACAGACACAGACACAGACACAGACACAGACACAGACACAGACACAGACACAGACACAGACACAGACACAGACACAGACACAGACACAGACACAGACACAGACACAGACACAGACACAGACACACAGACACAGACAC